>VWPU01000392.1:0-18731 GCA_013398955.1 Callaeas wilsoni | reverse complement strand
GGGTTCAGCGTTCAGGGTTCAGGCTTCCCCCTGTGTTCAGCCCCACCCCAGAGAACCCCAGAGCTCCCACCGGGCAGCACCGTGACCCAAATGGGACTCCAGAGCTCCAGACACCACCTCCTTAGCGGGCCGTGCATCCCGTGCTCTCCCCGCGGATCCCATGGGAGAGGACGGCGGGTGTGTCGGAGGATGCTGTCTCCAGGCTCCCGCAGGGCTGCGCTGGCAGAGGATTGAAGCCCCCCCAGCCCCCCACGCTCCACACTTTGCCCTTATCCTTTACAGCCCAGCATCGCCTCCCGGCGCTGCTGTCCCAATAACCAGACCCAGACAGGGGCTCCCCTTAAGAAGCCTTTGCAGCTTAAAGCCTGAGCTCATCCAGATCATGACGCCACGCCCGAGGCAGGAACCCCGAATTAGAGCAGCTGCTGAGCGCCTGCCGGCCCCGGGCACCGGCTGGCCGAGGGCACGGGGTGAGTGTGGCACTGCCCTGGGGCTGGCACCGGCGCGGCCCCGCTCCTGCCGCCAGGACCTCGGAAGATGCGTTTTTACGACTGGGAGGAGGCGGCAGAAGGGAGGGGACCTGCTCAGGGATGTGAAGCGGCAGCTGAGTTATTGCCCAGGCGCCGCAGGCGTGAGGATTTAACTCTGTCAGGGCTGAAAATCTTCCCGTGCTGTCATCTCCAGCTCCGGAGGCATCTCCTCCTCCAAAGGCTGGCACGTGAAACTGTGCAGAAAGAAGCGATAGGATTTTAAAGCCTCTTGGAGACTGCTAAATAACAGCCACAAACTGAGCACTGTGAATGCTGAAATGCTGTTAGCAGGGAAATTTTCTCTTCTTGCATTCATTCTGTGAGAACTTTTCCTTTGCTGTGTAAGCTATGTAAACAATAGATAGGGTTTTTGTAAATAGCATTCATATCTGGTATTTTCTGACCTCGTGTACATTATATTAGGAAAAATCATTTCTAAGTGGGTGTCTGAGATTTTGACCAATCACCCTAGGAGAAATGTGAGCACTGTTCAAGTGCTTTATGGAACTAGAATGTATAAATGGTATTGTAAATTTAATAAATAATTCATTCCTCGCTCTGGACTCCTGCCTCGCTGCATCTCTGAACCCCTGCTTGGAAGCCCACAGAGCACCCCTCTCTAACCATCTCCATGCCCTGGAGCATCCCTGAAAATCCCCCTCGCCCTGATGCCTTGGAGAGGCTGCCCTGGAGCAGAGGCTGGACAGAGTGAAAGGATAAAGGGCAGGGATTTATGGAAAGGCCTTCCCAGGGCGCCCCTTGGGCAGTGCAGGAGTCTCACAGAGACTGCACCCAGGATGGACACAGCCACACGTTTTTGGGACAGATAGAAGTTCTGTCCATTTGCATATCAGAGGTTAATTGTGCAATTCCAGCTTCAGGCAGTGCAGTCCCATTCTCTCAGTTTGCTCCCCCAACTCACTTTTGTTTCCATTTCTCAGGGCCTGAGACAGTGAGGTGTCCTTGATTCTCAGGCCTGGAGAAGAATTGTTGTGCCTGACTAAAATGGGAAAAGCAGTTGCTCACACTCTGTATGGAGCTCAGAGTTACACACTAAAGAACTGCAGGATTGCAAATATAAAAGCTAAAATCCCAAGGCAGCAGCCCCTCCTTGATGCCTTTGCCTCTCCTGCCGCAGCCCCACATGGAAGCGTGGCACAGCGGGCAGGAGATGTCACTTCTGGGTGCATCCTCAGCCCCAAAACCCCAGCAAAGCGAGAGAAGGGCGGGGTGTGCACAGGAGACGGCTCAGGCAGGACTCGGGGCTGGCCCGGGAGGGGACCGCCAGCCCCCAAACCCGGACACCTCCCACTCCCTCCCCCTTCCAGGATGCCCCCTGCTCGCGGTGGGTATTTTTTGGCGCTGGGCCCCGGTGCTTGGGTGCTGCTGATGGGTCACAGCCCCTGAGGGTCTGGCAGCAGCAGAGATTGTTGGGGAAGACGAAACAGGAAAACCTTATAAATATGACTGCCTGGCAAAAGATGCTGAGAATAGGGAAACTATAAGTGAGATTGAAATGAAAGCAAGCTTTGAGACACCAAGCCTTAGGTACAGAACAACTGGAAAACAATGGGATGGCCGGCTGAAGGTAATCCCCTCTCTGTTGAACAATCCCCTCTGCCTGCAGACAGCTCCAAGGGTCAGAGCAGACCCTGCTAGCTTGGCAGCAGGGGTCCAGAGAGGAGTTTCTGGAGTTTAAAATGTAACGCAGCATGGTAATGTAACAATTCTTATAGGCTGTATGGAAATACTATAGGATTTGTATCTTGTACTAGATTGGTTAGTGGCAATTAGAATATTCAACACAGAAGAAGATTTATTGTATTGTAAATGAGAACCTTGCTCTCTTCTCTCTTTTCCCGTTTTCCCTCTCCTTTTACTACTTCCACTACTTCTCCTACTTCTTCTTGCCCTTGCTCTGTCTTGCTCTCACCTTTGCTTCTCTTGCTCTCTCACTTTCCTGGCCTGCTCCGAGCTGCAGCTGGCAGCTCCAAGCAGGGCCACTGTACCCACGTCCTTCATAAATAAACGACACACTCTAAAACCTAACCACAGAGATCTCTTGTTTATCGCCGTCCCGACCGTCCTAAAACCAACCAGGAGTTCCCACAAGAGATGAAGCATTTGGTGAGCGCGGACAACACAGGGAGCATTCAGAGCTGCCGGGCTTTGTGCGCTGAGCCCCTGGGGGCTGCAGGAAGGAGGGGTGAGGGGTGTCCCCCCAGCTGCCAGCTGGGCTGGGCCAGAGCTGGACAGGGCTGAAAGAAAGCAGGAGCGGGCACTCAATGCGCTGCTTGTCCTGCTGCCTCTGCAACCCCTCCTGTGAGCCAGCAGCCCCTTCTCCCCGCCCCGGGCCTGGCTCTCCCACGCTCCCAATCCCTCTCCCGAGCCCGAAATTTCAGCGGCAGCTTCTTGCTCCTCGGGGCAGAGCCATCCTCCTCCCCCAGCCCGTCTCTCCCCCCGGCTAACCCCCCTCCCACCGCAGCATGAACCCGGCAGACTGCTCCTTCCCTCCTCCTTCCCCTCCGCTCCCTGCAGCTCCCAATTACTCCCTCACGCTCCCGCCGACGCTCTCATCTTTCCCAACCAGTGAATCTTCTCACATCCTCCCACCTTTTTATTCCATAAATGCATTCCATTGCTTTTTTTAACCCGGACGAACTGTAAGGATCCGCAACATCCTGTGCAGGGGAGGGCTGTGAAGCGACAGCTTGGCATTTAAACCTGCCCCTCCCAGCTTCATTCAAGCTCGCTCTTACAACGGGGACACAAACACCTCCAGTTTATCATTTCATATGCCTCCTCCATGCCCCTTTCCTGAATTAAGCAGTTCCAGGGCTATCCCGTTCCCTCTGCTGCCTCCCTCTGCACCTGATCTAGCTCATGAGGTCCCTCCTCAGGCAGCCGAGCCAGAGCTGCAGGCGGCTCAGCTAAATTAAAACAAAGGGGGAAAAAAGCCACTGCTGTGGTTGCTTTTCCTTCCTCTCTTTCCTGTCCCAGGGTTTTCCAGATCTCAGAGTGGGTTTTGAGGTTTTAACTATTGCAGGCATTACATGGACACCCCACACACCCATGTTCTGCTCCAACTGGAAATTGTCAGCTTGGAGCATCCCTCTGTTCGTGGAGGTAAAAGCATCCAGGGCAGGAAAATCATTCTGAAATCATAAAATCACAGAATGATGAAAAAGACCTTAATGATCACCTTGTTCCAACCCCCTGCCATGGGCAGGGACACCTTCCCCTATCCCAGGCAGCTCCAAGCCCCATCCAACCTGGCCTTGGGCACTTCCAGGGATCCAGGGGCAGCCACCGCTGCTCTGGGCACCCTGTGCCAGGGCCTCACCACCCTTACAGGGAACAATTCCTTCCCAATATCCCATCTCTCCCTGCCCTCTGGCCCTGGGAAGCAATTCCCCTTGGCCTGTCCCTCCATCCCTTGTCCCAAGTCCCTCTCCAGCTCTCCTGGAGCCCCTTTTAAGCACTGGAAGGGGCTCTAAATTCTCCCTGGACCCTTCTTTTCCCCAGCACTCCCAGCCCTCATAACACCATTGTGGCCCCCTAAGCCACCAAGCATCCAGGTGAGGTCCCTTTCCAACCCTTCACAGTCAGTCTTTTTTTTTTTCTTCTTTCCCTACTGAAATATTGCCAGAAATATTCCTGCTTCTCACAGCCTGCCTGATGTCATTTGTTTCCTGCCTTTTAGCCATGTTGAAGCCATGTAGGAGCCTCCCCTTTCCTCCCGCAGGAACTCAGCTCCTTCAAGAGACCCCCTTTGGAAATCCAGGTGGGCTTTATGGACATGCCATCATCAGCAGGACAGGAAAACACCGGAGTTACTGAACATTAATAGCATTTTGGGCAAAGAGTATTAATGCTTGACCAAGGCATTGCTGGGCTGGAACCCTCTGCCCAAAAAAGCTGGTTTTTCTCATCCCCAGCAGATCTGCTCTGAGATTGCAGCGGCTTTGGACAGGACTGACAAAACATCTCAGGAAGACTCAGAAATTGCTGCCTCTACCTACAACACACAGATTTTTGTCCCAGCACGATTTTGCTGCTGGCAAAGCTACAGCGTGCTCTGCTCCCCTGGCTCCATTTGGGGTTAGAGGTGAACATCACCAACGTCTCTCCCTCAAAGCAGGGAAGATCCTGGGCATCGGGATAAGGGATAACGTGTCTGACCTCTGCACCAGTTTCTGGTCTGAGAAATCAGAGTCCCCCCACATCCAGCCCCTTGCTCAGCCCTTGCTCTCTCCCTGGACTGCCTGGGCCGGCAGTGATGGATTTGGAATCGATTTTCTGCCTTCACTTCCCCGTGTGCTGGGGAGGGGATGGAAGAGCTGTGACGTCGGGGTGACAGCGAAGGACAGCGGCTGAGTCACTTCAACCACAAACCGGCTCCGAATCGTGTGGGTGAAGCTCTGGGGGGAGGACAAGCGCTGAGCCAGCCCAGGACACTGAGCCCTTGTGTGAGCCCTGCCCTGGCCACACGCCTCCCTCGATGCAGCTTTCCCCTCTCCCTGACCTCACTCCCCCACAACAGCTCCTCCAAGCAGCAGCTCCGTGGCTTTTCCCATTCCCTCCCAGTCTGGGGATGGAGCTGCTGGTGGCTGAATGGGCGCAGCTGCCCTGGCAGGGTGGGAATCCGAGATCAGAGCTGACAAGGCTCACACGCTGAGCTCCTCCTGCCTTCCTCGGCAGCCGCGATGGGGCATGGAGAAATGTCCTGACAACTGAAGGAGAATCTCCCTGGGAGAGCCGCACAAAGCATCCTCCAGGAGGTCCATGGGGAGGAGGGCTCAGGGAAGCGCCGGCTCCAGCAGGATCCTCTGCAAACACACGGAGCAACGCCAGAACCAGCGCAGGCCTGGCAGCTGGGGTGGGCTAACCCCAGTGGGCAGCTCTGCCCTGCACAGCCCCTCCCTCAGTCCCCACAGCATGACGGGGGCAGAGCTGGAAGGGTGAGGGTTGAGATCAAGGTGCTTTAATAGATAAAGCAAGAGCTGAGCCTGCAAACAAAGCAAAATAAGGAATTCATTCATCACTTCCCCTGGGCAGGTGTTTGGTCACTGAGCAGCTGGTGGTGTTTAGCTGCTCAGCAGGGCCACCCAAATGCCACCCTGCCCTGAAATCACCTTCTGAAAAGGGCAGAAAAAGGGAAAACCCAGGGGTCAGGAGAAGAAAATCCCATGGGGACAGGCAGAGTTCAGGCTCATGGGCCTGGGACTCTCTGCCCTGGCTCCCGTGAGGTGTAAGCGGAGCTCTCGTGTCCCCTGCACCCTGCAGACTGTGAGTCAGGGCCGCTTGTTGTTGCAGCTGTGGAAGGGGAAATCCTCTCCCTGCGAGGGAAGTTGGGTCTGGAACGGCTGTGACAGCGGTCGGTGTCCCCTCAGAGTTCTGATTACAGTGGGAGAGACTCCTGTGATCCAAGCACACACTGATCCTCTGGGAAAGAGCTGGAGGGGTGAAACCAGCTCAGGGAGACGTCAGCGGGACGCAGGGAACACCGTCACCACCGGCTCAGGAGGTGGCATTGGGGCACACCCGTGGTTCTGAGGCCGTGTGAACCCACAGCTTTCGGGCTGCTGCGGATCCCACCAGGGAGAGGGACGGGGACACCCCGCACGTCACAGCACCGAGACCCGGCCGCCACGCAGGGGCCAGGCTGCTGAGGGTCTGGTGGCTCAGCAAGGCCGTGCTAAGCACAGGTTAACCTTGGACCCCACTGAGGCCAAAAGGCAGAGCAGCCCGTTAAAATCATGGAATTGTTTAGGTTGGAAAAGGCTCTGAGTTCATCGAGTCCAACCATTCCCCTGGCACTGCTGGGTTCAACACTGAACCACGTCCCCAGTGCCACATCCACGTGGCTTTTGGACACTTCCAGGGATGGTGACTCCACCACTGCCCTGGGCAGTCTGTTCCAGGGCTTGACCGCTCTTTCAGTGAAGAAATTTTCCCAATATCCACCCTGAGCCTCCTCTGGCCCAGCCCGAGGCCGTTCCCTCTCCTCCTGTCCCTGTTTCCTGGGAGCAGAGCCCGACCCTCCCGGCTGCCCCCTCCTGTCAGGGAGCTGTGCAGAGCCACAAGGTCCCCCCTGAGCCTCCTTTTCTCCAGGCTGAGCCCCTTTCCCAGCTCCCTCAGCCTCTCCTGGGGCTCCAGCCCCTTCCCAGCTCCGTTCCCTTCCCTGGACATGCCCCAGCCCCTCAATGTTACTTTAAATCCCTGCTCTTTTCTGCACATAAAAAATGAGCAAAAATCCCACTGCCAGTGTAGGCTGTGGAAACTTTGGAAATTCTTCTCCTGCCCTTTTTCCTCCTTCTGTAGGAGAAATATAAAAGTTGCACATTCACCACTTCTACCTCTCTACTCTGGTTTTCTTTTTCCAAATGCCTGGTTGAGAGATCTTCCTCTGCCACTCTTCTACCCCGGTCTAGTTGAAGGTGGTTGGGGTTGGAACCAGATGACCTTTAAATGTCCCTTTCAATCCAAACTATTCCGTGATTTTACGATTCTAAGAAAAACTTTGGCATTCTGGGCCTCATTCCCCGGGCAGGAGAACAGACGATGGCACGGTGGAAGGTGCTCTGTAAGCCAGCCCAAATGGAGGGGTGGAGGAGCTATTTTGGATCTGGATGAAAAGGACAGAACGCGTCAGCAACCGCAGCAATCCCAGCTGGGTATGAGGCCCATGCCACGGTTTCCTTGACAGCTGAGAGGAAGGAACAAATACCAAACAGTAAGAGCAGGTACCGCTTTTTTCCATCCCTTCCAGCCCTGTGGGCAGGAGCCCAGCGGAGGCACAGCTCAGAGAACACCTCCTACCCTGCCACGCTGCCCTGCTCCGGCAGGACTGCAAAACTCCCTGTGAAACTTCCATCGCTCCGGCCCCGTTAGCCACGGGCGAGGAAAACACAGGACCTCGTGACACCGGCGAGGCAGGAACAGGGGATGGAGCCCAGCCTCCGGACTCCCTCACGGAGCCTTCGGGAGCAGCAGCCTCACACCCTGCTCTGCTGCAGGAAACGGCCTCTTTTTCCCTGCCGCGGGAAAGGACAGCAAATATTCCATGTCCTGTTCCCCCGTGTCTCAGGCACGGGGTAAAATCCAGTGGGTTCCCATTCTGTACATGGTTTAGGGAATGTTTTCATGCCCTTGAATATGATGGGGGGGTTAGGAAGGCATCCAGCTCCCCCCTCTGGATGGGACGGAATGGATTAGGGGAACACCTTCCTCCTGGGGAGAAGGAGGTGGGGGACGCTCCACAAGGATTTTTGGGCATGTTCCTGAAACCTTTCCTTTCCTCAGAGCCCCCAGCTGTTGGGTTATTTGCTGCCCACTGAGGCCTCTCTGCCTGCTCCTCTCATCTCCCCCAGGGTCTTCCCCCTCTCTGCTTGGCCCAGTTGTCTCCTTGTGCCTCTCCAATGAGCATCCCGCTCTGCCAAAGCCCCCCTGCCCTCTAATCTCCCTTTCACTCCCGTGCTGCTGCTCAGGCCCTAAGGAGATTAGCCCCGGCCGCAGCTGCTCGTCCGCCCCACTGACAGGGGTGTCACCCCGGGGGGAGCCACGTGCGGGGGTGACACATGCGCGGCCACCACCCCAGCGGCAGCGCGGCTCTGGTGCCCTCTCCTGTCCAGCCCCAGCCCCAGAGGAGGTGCCGAGTAGGGCGGGATGTGCTGGGAGCCGGCATTAGTAGGGTATTTCCCCCGCAAGCTGGGAGAGCGGTACCCAGCCTCACCTACCGGTCCAGCTTTTTTTTGTGTGGGAAACTCCCAAACTGGAAAAGGAGAGGACCGGGACACGCAGGCAGGAGCCAGGACATCCCTCCTGAAGCACCGAGGCTCAGCCTTGTGCTCCAGCAGCTCAGAGCCAGATTTTAAAAGGCAATTAAAACCCCTAATAAATCCTAAATATAACAGCTGTCCCTGCAAAGCCAGGCGAGGACTGGGAGCTCCGGGCACGGATCGCTCCCCTCCGGCGCATCCTCTCCGGCACCGAGGGGGTTAACGCCGAGCGCCCGGCTCTCGCAGATCTCCGTTTCCGTGACAACAGCTCCCGACGAATCCCAGAGCTCTGAAATCCCATTAAACATCTGCGAGAGGCTGCCCGTGCCGCCCGCCCGGGCTGCCACCTGCCGGCACCCCCGGCCCGGCCCCACGGCCCGAGGCGGCACCCCAAAACCACGGCACAGGGCAGCGGGCACGGCACCAGCACGGGGGCGTGAAACCTGGCTACCAGAGCCGGCTTTGGGGCTAGCGAGGGGAGGCTGTAAGGGCTCAGGGTGCGGCTTGGCACCCCCGAGCCCCCCGGAGCCTGCGGAGGACACAGCACCCAGCGCCGGGGTTTGGGCAGGCAGGGATGCTCCTCTCGGAGCAAACCAGCCCAAATTCCCCCCCGGGGGCTGGGATCGGAGTGCTGAGGGCAGGTTTGAGTGACTGGCACGTCTTAGGGCTTTTGAGGGTCTTCCACTGCTTGTGGCGGGTTGGGGGAGCTGTGAGGGGTCTCTGAGGATGAGACGGGGTGGTGGCCCTGTGGGAAATTCGGAACGAACTCATTTCAAACCACTCAAGGGGTGTGGAAGACTGAGGAGGGATGCTGTGACCTGGATCCTCACCTCTGGGCTTCATTCACTGTGCTCCAGCCTCTGTGCACTCAGGGATTTCTAAACACCCTTTATATTTTATTTCAGAAATTTGGGCTTTTCCTTCTCCGTGCTTCCACCGCTGCTTGCAACAGGAAGAGGCATCAGGAGAAGGTGAGGAGGAATTTAGGGAGGTGCCACACATTTCAGGGGGTCACAGAATCGTCAGGGTTGGAAAAGACCTTTAATATCACCAAATTCACAGCCACCACTGTGTTCACCTCTAAACCACTTCAGGGGATCACAGAATCTTCATGTTAAGAAAAGACCTTTAATATCACCAAATTCACAGCACCACTGTGTTCACCTCTAAACCACTTCAGGGGATCACAGAATCTTCATGTTAAGAAAAGACCTTTAATATCACCAAATTCACAGCACCACTGTGTTCACCTCTAAACCACTTCAGGGGGTCACAGAATCGTCAAGTTTGGAAAAGACCTTTAATATCATCAAATTCACAGCACCACTGTGTTCACCTCTAAACCACCTCTAAACCCCTTCAGGGGATCACAGAATTGTCAAGGTTGGAAAAGACCTTTAATGTCACCAAATTCACAGCCATCACTGTGTTCACCTCTAAACCACCTCTAAACCCCTTCAGGGGATCACAGAATTGTCAAGGTTGGAAAAGACCTTTAATGTCACCAAATTCACAGCCATCACTGTGTTCACCTCTAAACCACCTCTAAACCCCTTCAGGGGATCACAGAATTGTCAAGGTTGGAAAAGACCTTTGATATCACCAAATTCACAGCCACCACTATGTTCACCTCTAAACCACTTCCACGCTTTTTGAGGACTTCCAGGGATGGTGGCTCCACCCATGAGGCTCCTGATGGCATTGCTCATTAGGGTGTTCCTGCTGTGGGTAGGAAAATCAGAAAACAGTGTCCAGGCTTATAATAATACAGTTTATTACACAATATTAAAAAAATATATAAAAGTCATATATATATACACAATACATAAACCTCAGTCTACAATAGGGCTGCAGCTGAACGTGGCACTGCTCTGCTGTAGATGTTGTTATCCCCAATTGCATCCCAAATTGCACTCCTGGTTTCAGAGCTGCAGCTTCTCAGCTTTTCCTGCCTTTTCCAAATGCTGCCGAGTCATTTGTGTCCTGGGAAAAAGCCTCTCCTACGGGAAGGACGGGGCAGGAAGCAAACACGGAGCCAGCAGGGCCTTCTTCACCCCCCTCCCTATCCCAGAACTCCATCGCTGGGATGGGAGGGAAAAGTCGCAGAGATTTGTAGCAGCAGGAGGCCTGGAAACTCTGGCATCTGCAGGCACCAGGGGAATCCAGAGGGGCCACGGATGAAAGCCGACACAGAAAGAAAATGCTCTTTTTGAGCTACAATTGCTGGCACAGCTGCTGGCCAGACCCCCTTCCAAAACCTGAAACATGCCAGCGAGGGGATGGGAATCATTAACGGGTTCGTTTGTGGGATTTAACCGTTTCCACCTCCCCCTGCGCCCTGAATCAGCTCAGGTTCCTCAGGATTTCCAGCACCCCGATGCTGCAGGGCTGGGGGCTCCCCCCAGCAGCAGGAAGGGGCTGAAGAGCCACTAAGAGAGCCCTCTCCCCTCCTCCAAAGCCTCGAGAGGCAGAAGCCACGGACACATGGCTTTTCCGCAGGGGTAAATGCCCAGGAAAGAGGCCAAACAGCACCCAGGGGAAACCCAGAGCGGTTTTGACGCTCCTTTCAAAGGGCAGAGGCTTGGAAAGCCCCCGGCCTCAGGAGGGGATGGGAATAAAAAGAAGCCTGAGCCTTGCAAATGAAGCAGTTGGCTGAAAGCTGCGGGGTGGTGCAGGATGGATGCTGAGGGAGGGCGGGGACCTCTGCCCAGAGGAGCTGGGACAAAGCTCGGCCGGACACCGGGCTGGGCGGTTCGGCTGCGGCCCGGGGGGCTCCTGGGCTCAGCAGCGGGGGCTCTGAGCCTCCTCTGTGCCTGCTCTGCACCAGGACCCCCTCGTGAGAGGCAGCAAAGCAGCAGCAGGGAGGGAGGGAGGAATGTGAGAGCTTGTGAAGCATCTCCGTGCAGGAGTTCGAGCTGCCAGGAGGAGGGGATGGGTTTCAGGAAAGCCGGAGAGGCAGGAAATCGAGGGAGAGGGACAGTAATTGAGGCCATATGTTGGAAGCAAAGAATGCATCTGGTAGCAGGGAGCAGGCCCACGCTGTGGGGACAGCGGGCGACACGCAGAGCCACATCAACCTCCTGGGCCAAGCAGAAGGTTGAATTTTGAATTCAGAGCAGCCACAACTGCTGAGAGGGGTCACGGCTGCAGGTCTGTGCCTGTAGTGGCTGCAGGCTCAGGAGGCTTCCAAACTTGCACTCAGCAGCATCCTAATTTCATGGGTAATGTTGCAAAAAGGTGAAGGAAATGGCTGCTTTAGGACAAAAGGACAGGGTTTGTTCTACATCCGTGTCCCTGAGCATGCATGGAGCCAGGGAGGAAAGTGGAAATAGGACAACATGGGCAGTGCCAGCAGGGAGGCCGGGTCCTCTCTGCTCCCCAAAAAACTTTGCCTGCCAGGAGAGGCTTTACCCACCCAGAGGTAGAGATTTCATCACATTTGAGGTGATGAAAGGGCCACCTGGGGCTGCACAGTCACCACAAGTCTGTCCCACAGAGGCCATTCCTCTCCTCTGGTATTCTCAAGCTCAGGCAACAGCAACTGGGAAAGTTCCTAAGAATATTTATGGCCTCTCCCCCTCCTCCCTTTTAAACCACACTTGAAATAAATGTGAAACGTATGTGGCTGGAAGAGAGGATTCTGGCATGGTGTGGGAAGGGAGAGAGCAGCTCTGGTGCTGACACCCACCGAGCTTCCCAGGAATTCCAGGGAGGAGATGGAGTGCAGGAACACAGCGCTGAAGGGGTGAAGGGCTTTGGTGTGGGATGCAAATTGCTGCCTTTCTACAGCCAGAAAGCCCCTGGGCTTTGAGCGGGGTCTGTGGGGCTCAGCAGGCTTTGCACACCGCTGGCCATGGGGCCACTGCGAGGTGTCCCTCAGACGAAGGTGGAGCTCTGCAGGCAAAGCTGCAAATTGCTGCCCTCAGGATTTCTCCTCCCAGTAAAAACAATAACGCCGCTTGTGCTGCCTCCATGGCTGGAAATGCAGCTCCAGAGCATCTCTCTCCTCATCTGCAGCTCTCTTTGCATCCAGCCCGAAGCTCCTGCTGCCCCAAACGCCCAGCTGCACCCCATCCATGTCCACCAGCTGCTCCCTGCTGCTCTCACTGCTGCTGCTTCCCCTCTGCCTCCTCCCTCACCAGCTCTGCAGGGCAGATTGTGTTTCCTGACTGCCCGTGGCAGCTTCTGCAGGACAGGAGGAACAGCTGCTCGGATGGGTGGGAGGGGGGAAAACCACACAAAAGGGGTTAAATCCTCTTGGAAGGGGGAGTGAGGAGCATGGCAGAGCTGAGCAACGGCGCTCTGAGAGATCTGCTCTGGTTAAAGGCGTCCCTGGTCATGGCAGGGCAGCTGGAAGTGGATATTGGGAAGAAATCCTTCCCTGGGAGGGTGGTGAGGCCCTGCTTGCCCAGAGAAGCTCAAGGGCACTCAAAGATGAGCCCAGCCTAAGCTGCTCAGTGCTGGGGTGACGCTTGCACCTCCTGTGTGAAGGGTGGACGAGGGGAAATTGTCCACAAAAACCTCATTTTGTCACAGCTCACATCCATTTGGAAACATTTTTCTCCCCAAAAGCAAAAGGATATTGTGAATTTCCCCCCTCGCAGATTTGTCACTCTTATCTTATCTGTGTCTGCTGGGAGGCTCGGAATATTCCCCTGCACGTTCAAAATCCATCCTCTTGTCCTGTTTAAGCTTTTCTTCAAGTTCTCAGCAGACACTGGGGAAAGAAAAAAAAAAAAGAAAAGACATAAAAATAGGGAAGGACATTCCTAAAATATTTGCTCTAAGCAGGAGCAGTTTCTGTCCTGGAGTCGTCAGGGCTCCAGATGTACCCTCTGGGAACCCCTCTGACCTCCCTGCCAGGAGTGCGGCTCATCCCTCCTCGTTAGATCCAGGCAAATAACCCCCCAAAAAAGATGATTAACTGCTCCAGGCAGCTCCTCAGCAGCAGATCTCCTGGGAAATGTGGTCCTTCCTACCCCTGGATGGGGTGTGTGTGCTCAGAGCACAGGCAAAGCTCATCACACTGATGCTCCCGTGCAGATTTGAGCTCTCTGCATCACAAATACACACCGAGGCAGCACCAAGGCTCTCCCCACGCTTTTTTAACAGTGTTTTGGCCTGGGACACACACACCAGGGAAGATCTGAATGTTGTAACAGTCTCCAAGGTGAGAAGAGAAGGGGATTTCTTTGGCTTTGCTTAAAGCTGTTTCAAGACTGAGAGCTTGAGCAACAAAAGGATTCTGAGAAGTGACTGCCCAGCTCCAGAGCAGCCTGGGGCAGGGGAGGGAGCTGGGATTTACTGGCGTGTGTTAGGAGAAGGTTGAGAGCTGAATGTAAATATCAGAGCAGGTAAGGCAGAGCGGAGCACCGGGGGCACAGTCAGCAGAGTTCCCATCCCCTCAGGGGCGGATGTGTGCTCTCCACATCCTGCTCCTGCCTTCCTTCCCGGCCCCTGACTCAGCAGCAGCCTTGCATCCCGGGGCAGAACAATGGCTATCCTTCCTGCCAGGCATCACATCCGCTTATTCCATCCGTAATTCCCTCCCTGCGCGGCCCGGCACGGCCACAGCTATAACAGGAACACGGCTTCCACTGCAGCCGCTCAAATGCAGCATTTTTGGGATGCAGCCTCGGGCTTCGCAGACTCAGCTGTGAGCTCAAATTGTCTCTGCTCGGAGCTGCCGAGATCCAGCTCCCTGTTCCCCATCCACAGCCAACACTTTGCCTTCCCTGGGGATCACTTTCAACCCGGGACTGTGATTTTTGGAGATGGGCATGAGGAAATAGGGGAGGAAAAAAACTGATCAGGAAAACGGGACCGTGCAGGGGGTATTGGGAGCTTTGCCAGCAGCTGTTTGCAGGTGCTGGAAATCCTCCGGATGTTCTTCCTGGGGTCCCACCTGGAGCAGCGCATCCAGCCCTGGGGGCCACAGCACAGGAAGGACCTGGAGCTGCTGGAGCAACTCCAGAGGAGGCCATGGGGATGCTCCCAGGGCTGGAGCCCCTCTGCCATGGAGCCAGGCTGGGAGAGCTGGGGGTGCTCACCTGGAGAGGAGAAGGATCCAGGGAGAGCTCAGAGCCCCTTCCAGGGCCCAAAGGGGCTCCAGGAGAGCTGGCGAGGGACTTGGGACAAGGGAAGGAGGGACAGGACACGGGAATGGCTTCCCACTGCCAGAGGGCAGGGATAGATGGGATATTGGGAAGGAATTGTTCCTGGCACAGGGTGCCCAGAGCAGCTGTGGCTGCCCCTGGATCCCTGGCAGTGCCCAAGGCCAGGCTGGACGGGGTTTGGAGCAGCCTGGGATAGGGGCAGGTGTCCCTGCCATGGCAGGGGGTGGACAAGAGGCCTTCAGAGTCGCCTCCAGCCCAAAGCCCTCTGCGGCAGGTGCAGGTGCAGGGGCTGGGCGGGCACCAGCACCGGCAGGCACGGATCTCCTCCCTGCCACGCTCAGCTCCCGCCCGTAGGATCAGGGGCAGAGAGCATTAAACGGCTCCTGCAGCCCCGCAGGCTCCAGTCCTACCAGACATTTATCTCCTGCTGAGCCGAGGCAGAGTCCAACACGGTGACAAGCCCAGAAATCAGCGGGAGGACGAGGCAGAAGGATGTGTTCCAGCAGAGATCGGGAGATGCTTCCCGAGCTGCAGGTCCTGCAGCAGCACAGGCAGCTCGCGGAGAGACATTCTGCTTTTTGGGGTCGCACAGGACTGGAAACGGGCACTTACTGGGAAACAGCTGCTCTTGTGCTGCTTCCCAGCTTGTCACAGCAACAGGACCATTTCCCAAACAGGCAGGTTCTGTCTTCAGAGCGCTTCTGCACCCAGAGCCCGCCCTTGGGCCAGTTTTTGTGTGGGATGGGACCTTAAAGCTCATCCCATCCCACCCCTGCCATGGCAGGGACACCCCCCTGGTGCTCCAAGCCCTGTCCAACCTGGCCTTGGGCACTGCCAGGGATCCAGGGGCAGCCACAGCTGCTCTGGGCACC
Organism: Callaeas wilsoni; assembly: GCA_013398955.1. NCBI lineage: Eukaryota > Metazoa > Chordata > Aves > Passeriformes > Callaeidae > Callaeas > Callaeas wilsoni. Next base: position 3,432 of record VWPU01000392.1, on the reverse strand, counting down.
CTGTGCCAGGGCCTGCCCAGCCTCCCAGGGAACAATTCCTTCCTAAAATGCAACCTAACCTTCCTAAAATGCAACCTAACCTTCCTAAAATCCCACCTAACCTTCCTAAAATGCAACCTAGCCTTCCTAAAATCTAACATAAGCTTCCTAAAATCTAACCTTCCTAAAATCCAGCCTTACCCTTCCTAAAATCCAACCTGACCTTCCTAAAATTCAGCCTAACCTTCCTAAAATCCAATCTAACCCTCCTAAAATCCCACCTAACCTTCCTAAAATCCAACCTACCCTTCTTAAAATCCAATCTAACCTTCCTAAAATCCCACCTAACCTTCCTAAAATCTAACCCAACCCTCCTAAAATCCAGCCTAACCTTCGTAAAATCCAGCCTAACCGTCCTAAAATCTAACATAACCGTCCTAAAAATCTAACCTAACCTTCCTAAAATCCGACCTAACCTTCTTAAAATCTAACATAACCTTCCTAAAATCTGACATAACCTTCCTAAAATCCAACCTAACCTTCCTAAAATCCGACCTAACCTTCCTAAAATCCGACCTAACCTTCTTAAAATCCAACCTAACCTTCCTAAAATCCAGCCTAACCTTCCTAAGATCCAACCTAACCTTCCTAAAATCTAACCCAACCCTCCTAAAATCCAGCCTAACCTTCGTAAAATCCAGCCTAACCTTCCTAAAATCTAACATAACCGTCCTAAAAATCTAACCTAACCTTCCTAAAATGCAACCTAACCTTCCTAAAATCTAACATAAGCTTCCAAAAATCCAGCCTAACCTTCCTAAAATCCAACCTACGCCTGCCCTCTTCAGAAGATCTCAGCCTGAGTGTGCATTACCGGGCCAGAAATGGATTTCCAGAGCTATCCAGGAGTTGAGGAGGAGGAAGGAGCATCTCAGGGTGCCTTGAGGGGGAGGAAGGAGCATCTCAGGGTGCCTTGAGGGGGAGGAAGGAGCTTCTCAGGGGGCCGTGAGGAGGAGGAAGGAGCTTCTCAGGGGGCCGTGAGGAGGAGGAAGGAGCTTCTCAGGGTGCCTGGAGGGGGAGGAAGGAGCTGCTCAGGGTGCCAGCTCCAGACAGGGTACACACGCCTGGGCTCAGGAGATGCTCCCAGAAAGATCAGCCAGGGCTGAAGGAATCAGCAGGGACAGGATCGTCCTTCCCCGAGAGCGGCCTCTAAGCCCTGAGTGCATCTGAATTGCGTAAAAATAGTGCTCTGATCAATTATAGGAAAAAAAAACCCTCCAGGACCAGCCATTTCCAAGGTATTCCATCCTCCCCGTGCTCCTCGAGCCGTGTGTGAGGAACAATATCGGATTTATTTTCCACTCTCCTGTTTCTCCTGTGAGGTCTCGGTTTTAGGGAGCCCCATTCCCGGGTGAGGACTCAGCCACAGGGTCCTGCTCTCCCCATTCCCACCTCACTGCCTTCTCCCCCATTATCCCCCAGCAAGGGACTGGGACAGCTTTAATTCTCCTGCAGGAGGCTTTTTAGGTCCGGCAATTTAGATTTGACTTCTTGCACTGCAGAACGGGAAAGAAAAAATCACGATGAGATTTTCCTACTGGCATTGCACAGCCGAATTTTTCAAATTTTTTTTTTTTTTTTTTGGAATTAAATATGTCCGGATAAAATTACTTTTTCCACGGGAGTTTTCCCATTTCAAACATCAGATTTTTCCTATGTGGACAAGCCAGAATTTCTGTTAAAAAACCAGGATAGCTGAGACCCTCTCAGGATATTTTGGGAAGACAAATAGGGAGCTCTTAACTCTTCTTTTTTCCTGCCTTTAAAAAAAGCAGGCTGGGGGTGTGAAGCCAAGCAACCACATTTCTGAATGGGAACAGGGGCAGGGAAGATAAATTTTCTAGAACATAAAGAAAAATATTGCTTGGATCTTCAAAATCCATCGAGTCCAAAATTCCCTCATCTAGAGGGAATCTAGTGATGATAAAGCTGCCTTCCCTACAGGAAGAGAGTCCGTTTATCTGGAAATTTAGGGAACGAAGCTGGAATTCAGCAGCCCGAGGGGAATAATTGCTGTCCAAGGAGGTGAAAGACACTGGTAGCCTGGTGGGGTTTTTTTTGTTGTTGTTTTTGTTTTTTGTGGGTTTTTTTTGTGGTTTATTTTTTTGTGGTTTTTTTTTTTTTTTTTTTTTGACAGAATTTAAATTCATCCCTGGCTGCTCACAAGGATGCTAAAAACCACTCCCAGGAAGCAGGACGAGGAAGAAAAGGAGACCGTGGAAATCAAGGCCCTGCTGCCAGACAGGGCGCGTGGCACTCAGACCAGGCAGAAGAGATTTTTCCAGCCTCTTTTTCCTGGTGAGAGCTGCCAAATCCAGGCCTAAAACTAATCCTGAGCCCACACAGTGGCCTAAGCTGCAGGTCTCTAAAACTTCTCTCAAATCCAGCCCAGTTTTGCTGTGAGTGGCAGCGGGGAGCGATTAGAGGAGTTAATTACAGCTGCTGGGAAGGCTCCTCTCCCTTTTCCTGCCCTTTCTTTGTGCTCTGACCTCTCGCCAGGACCCTCAGACGACAACAATAGGGGACGAGGGTCATTAAAACAAATCACAGCACCGAGCTTAACGGGTAATTAGCGCTGCGGCACCCGCTCCTAATCAAAGCCTGATCCAATCAACACTTCGGGATTGACATCGGGAAAGTTCAAAGAGTAGGAGAAATACCTGGGGGACTCCTGGATGCTCTGGAGAAAGGGATTATTGAGGGAGGCTCCTGCTGTTTCTCATCCCGGGTGGCCGCTGGGGAGTTTTCCCTTTCCCTTTTTTTCTATTTTCTCCTATTTATTCCTCCTCCCCACATCCGAAAAAGGACCTTTTCCTGCTGTGGTTGATGTTTAGCACAAGCACCGGACTCCGAGGTTCATTCTGTGTGTGCGAGCCTGGCTGGTCACCTTTGGTCTAACTCTAACTCCTGGCTGCTCTGGAGAAAGGGATTATTGAGGGAGGCTCCTGCTGTTTCTCATCCCAAGTTGCCGCTGGGGAGTTTTCCCTTTCCCTTTTTTTTCCTCTTTTCTCCTATTTATTCCTTCTCCCCACATCTGAAAAAGGAACTTTTCCTGCTGTGGTTGATGTTTAGCACAAGCACCGGACTCCGAGGTTAAATCTGTGTGTGCGAGCCTGGCTGGTCACCTTTGGTGTAACTCTAGGGGAAATGCAGATATGCTGCAAGGAGCGTGGAGCGGGGAAAAAAGCAGGGATAAATGCAATTTTTCTCTTAGGGGAAGGTGCTGGTAGGATCTCTGTTTGCACGAAAAGTCACACAGAACCACAAAATAGTTTGTGCTGGAAGGGGCCTTAAAAGGACCATCCCACTCCACCCCCTGCCATGGGCAGGGACACCCCCCACTAGCCCAGGGTGCTCCAGGGTTGTCCGACCTGGCTCTGGGCACTGCCAGGG
>VWPU01000391.1:17126-191488 GCA_013398955.1 Callaeas wilsoni | reverse complement strand
TGGGCCAGCATCAAACCACAACACTAGGGCAGAGGACAGAGCACCAGGGGATCACCATGGGTGTCAACGAGGAGAGTCACCCACACCTGTATCAGGGGATACCCAGGACTGACGGGGTCCCCATTGCCAACCCCAGTGAGATAAATTCAAAGTCACCCAACAGGACAGAGAAGAAACTATCCCCACTTCCCTTCGGCCACATCCAGCCCTGCACACATCATGTGGGCTGTGAGTCCATGGGAGACATCACAGAAGGCCAGAAAAATGCCCAAACCCCCTTAATTTCAGCAGAAAGGAGGTGCCCAAGCCCCTTCAGGGGGGCTATTGGTGGTGGTTACTAGAGCTGATTCCTGTGTGGGTCTGTGCCCTCCTTTCAACTGCTGTTCCTGCCCTTGCCTGTCCCCTTTCCAGGGTTAACTCAGATCTCCAGGAAACCAGGGAGCTCATCTGGAAAGCACGCAGTGGTCAGCCACAAACGCCAGCAGGGTGTTTAGGTAGACAGACTCAGTGCCCTACCTACCACATCCCACATCCCACGTCCCTGCTCCTGGCTCCAGCTCTGGCTCCCAGCAGCATTTCCAGCCTTGCTGTCACTGGGATATTCACAGAGCACTGAGTCAAGCAGTTGGGGCAGGCAGCAGGTGGGCTGGGACCAGGCAAGGTTTCCATTTGTCTGTCACACACAAGTGGACACTTACTTCATCCCAAAGCAATGACTGCAGGCAGGGGCTCCAGGGCTGAGCTGGGACACGGCCCCAGTTCCCCTCCCAAAGTCCCCCAGGAAAGAGCCTGTCCAGGTGTCACCCGGGGATAGGAATTTTAAGCAAGTATTGCTTTAAAATATCCTTGTCTGGTCTAGAAAACACAACCAGGTAATAGAGAGACATCAACAAGAGCATCTCTGAGGTGCTGACGGGCATCTCTTGCCTGGTGGGCATCCCTTGGTGGGCACTGGTACAGGGTTCTAACAGCCACAGGTTCCAGAGCTGTTCCTGTTGCTGGGTGCAGCCCAGGTCACCCCAGCAGCACTCAGCAGCACCAGTTTGATTCACCAACTCTCCAGTAACCCCTTCTCCATAGAAAGAGCTGTCCAGTCCTGGCACAAGCTGCCCAGGGCAGTGGTGGAGTCCCCAGCCCTGGAAGGATTTAAAAGCCATGTGGATGTGGCAGCTGAGGACATGGGTTAGTGGTGGCCTTGGCAGTCCTGGGTTAAGGGTTGGACTTGATGATCTCAAGAGTCTTTTCCAACCTAATTGATTGTCTAATTCCGTGATCAGTCAGAGTTCACCCACCTGCAGGTCCCCCAGCATCAGCTCACAGAGCAGCAGGGTGGGTGCCCAGACCTGCACCCTCACTGCTGGGATCAGGAGCTGCCAGATGCAGACAGGGGATGCAAACATCCAGAACCAACTTTTGGGCTGTTATTTTGGGGCTGTAATGAGATCGTTCTCCTCCAAGATGGATGGGGTAGAAAATAGGAAAACCCATGCAGAGATGTCCTGATTTTGCCCCGTGACTTGCTGGGAGCTGAGCCAGGGAGCTCCGTGTTCCCTCCAGCCTGCGACAGCACTGCAGTGGAAAAACCATCACAGAGACGCATCAGCTGCTGCCCACAGCCAAAATGGTTTCCCCAAGGCCATCTGTGGGGCCACCACAATCACAGTCATGGTACGAGGGGACAGCGCAGCCTGAGCAGGAGCTGCAGGGCAGGATCTCCAGGGCAGTGACCTGCAGCATCTGCGCCCAGGGCCAGCTGGGCCTGAAGGTGCCGGGCCAGCAGGAGCCCTCACGCACCCCGGCACCACAGCTGTCACGTGCTGTGTGCCCAGGGGCAATGCCAGTCCTGGGGCACTGCTCTGCCTTGGGTGAGTTTTTTCCAGCCCTGCCCGACTTCTGGGGCTGCCAGCAGGAGCTCACCTAGGACAGAGAGCCCACAGGGACAGGGCTGTGTCAGCCCCACTCTCTTCAGTCTGCCCTGAGTCACCTCTACCAAGACTTGGGGAGGGCAGCTGGAGATGCCAATAAGGCTCTGTCAACACCTGTCCTGGCTGGCCCTGCTCTGTGGCAGGGAGAAGCTGCAATTAGCAGCTCAGGTTTTCCTTCTTCGTTAAAACCAGGATCTCAGGAAGGCCTGAATTGCTTCAAAGCCTCTTTGCTGGTTTATTCTGAACATTTGCACCCGGGGGCCAGAGCCACACCAGTTGCTTCTGTCTCCTGAGCAAGGAGCTCCGAGGCTCCGCAGGAGAAGGGGGAGGGAACAGTTCAGCCCCAGGCTCCAGCAGCACCAAGGGCAAATTTCGCTATGGATTAGGACCAGCAGGGAACTCAGTTTGCTCTGCACAAGGACAGGCACCACTTCTCAGAGCCTGCTTTGCTTATCTCCTCGCCTGCAGTCCCAGGCAGGACCAGGCACTGCCAGTCCCCAGGAGGGTGTCCAGCCCTGCCCTAAGGACTTTAAGGGACTAAAATCCCTGCCAGGATGCACCATGACATTGGCCGGTAACAGCCCAGGGTTAGACACTCCCGGTCTCATTTGGCCTTCATCATTCCCTTCATCAGGTCCCCATATCTCCATCAAGGACTTAAGGCCACCTTGAGTGTCTTCAAGGCCATTGCTCCTACCCAGTTCCTCCTGTAGGACCAACACTGGTGTTTCCACTTCCCCTCCCAGCTCTTCTCATATTTTTTCACATCCAACACCTCCTTTCCTTGCCTTACATGCTTTCACTGGCACCCTCACCTTCACTATACTCTCCCCATCCTCTCCTCCCCCCTACTCCGTTCAACCCACTCCTAGTCCCTGCGGGACTCTGCCAAGCTCCATCCTGGAGCATTCCTGTTCAGCTGAGAGCAGGTAGGACCAGCAGGATGTCCTGCAGCCAGACGTGCCCCAGCCCCAGGACACAGGTAGCACTGGGACCAGCCATGTTTCAGATGGGGCAGTGATATCCTAAGGAAGTCCTTGAGGTCAGTGTGGTGGTGACCACAAGGGCTGCCTGTGCCTTGCCATGTCCAAGGGTTTGGCAAGGGCTGCCCCTTCCCAAGGTTCTTGGAAGCAAATGAGATCTGTTCCTTTGTTGGGACAGCATGTCCCAGGCCCATCCCACAACCCTCTCTAACCCAAACACTTTTATTTGAGAACTTCTCTACTGTGTCCCCCTCCCTGGAGAGTTTGCTGAGTCAGAGGGGTTATGAGATGGGTTGGAGCATCCCTAAATCCCAGTGACTTCCGCCAGGTCCCAGTAAACTGGGAATACACACCAGTGTGTGTTGTCCAACAGGGCCTAGCTGCATCCTTTCCCTGCTGCCACCAGGGAGCATCATGGGGACATTCCACCTAGCTGTCCCCATGCTTGGTCCCACCAAAATCTTCCAGATAGTGAAATCCTCCCAGTCAAGCTTTGGGAATGCCTGGTCCTTGGAGTCGCTGGTGTCCCCAGAGCCAGCTGTGGCCCAACCCTGTTTTAGATGCAGGGGCTTGAGTGGCACGGTCAGGGCACTCAGGAGCTGTTTCCTGACCTACCCCCTTCAGCACAGCCTGACAGCCCTGTGCGATCCCTGGGGGAAGTATTTCCCCAAAACATCTCCAGAGCAGCTGGGCCAAGACATGGTGCTCAGAGAACAAAAGGGGGTTGATCTGTTGATCCAATAATCTGCAAAGAAACAGCTGTGAAAGATGCTCCAATCTTATCCTCCTTGTCCATGAGCAAGTCAATGCCAAAGGGACACTTTGGCAGGGAAAGGCTAAACCTCCAGCTAAACATGACCAAGGACAGTGAGAACCAGGGATGAGGCTGGAGATGGCTTTGGCTCTTATCCATCTTCTGGGGGTTAGGAGGTGGCAAGGGATCCAGAGACAAGATGAAGAGGTCAGGGGTCTTCTGCCTCCCAAGTGATGATTCTTAAGAAGGAGGAGAAATCCTCAGTCACACAAAATCTGAGAGCAGCCCTGGGAAAAGGGCTTGGGATGTTGGCGCTCAGTGTGCCCCGGCTGTGTGTGCTGGGTCTCAGAAACATCCCGAGCCAACTGGGCTGATCCCCCAGCGTGGGCAGCAGGGCAGGGGGCATTCTGGCCCTGTGCCCCGCTCAGCTGAGACCCCACCTGCAGAGCTGCCTCCAGCCCTGGGGTTCCAGCACAGGAAGGACGTGGAGTTGCGGGAGTAAGTCCAGAGGAGGCCACGGAGATGCTCTGAGGGCTGGAGCCCCTCTGCTCTGGAGCCAGACTGGGAGAGATGGAGGTGTTCAGCCTGGAGAAAAGAAGACTCTGGGGAGAACCTTAGAGCCACTTCCAGTGCCAAAGGGGGCTCCAGGAGAGCTGGAGAAGGAATTGGGACAAGGGTCTGAAGTGACAAGACAAGGGGGAATGCGTATCCATTGCCAGAGGGCAGGGTTAGATGGGATTTTGGGAAGAAATTCCTTCCTGTGAGGGTGGTGAGGCCCTGGCACATGGTGCCCAGAGAAGCTGTGGCTGCCCCTGGATCCCTGGCAGTGCCCAAGGCCAGGCTGGACAGGGCTTAGAGCAATCTGGGAGAGTGGAAGGTGTCCCTGCCCATGGCAGAGGGTGGGAATGGGATGAGCTTTGAGGTCCCTTCCAATGCAAACCAGTCTGGGATTCCATGGCACATGGAGCTGGAAGCAGGGACCCACCCCCTGCTCTGTGACACAGCCGACATGCCGAGGGAGCCCATCCTTTCTGCAGGCTGGAAATGCCCCAGGGTCCCACCGGGCAGTGGTGGCCAGAGATGTCATTCCTGCCCAGCACCTGTAAAGCCCTCGGGATCTCTTGAGGTGCTCAAATGTTGCAGGAATGCCAAGCAATGTGCGGGGCTATCGCCCGCCCTGGCTGGTGCTGAAGGTGAGAAGTTGATTTATTTTCACAAACTGCAAAGCCCTGTGGAGGTGGACATGGCCAGGCTGGGCACCAGGGATGGCTCTTGTCTGTCCCTGGCACTGTGACTTCAAAGTAAAGCACTTGAACTCTCCAAAAGTTCACAGCTTCCTGCAAGCCAGGCCATGACCCAGTCCCATCCCACCACCTGCATGAGATAAAACACCTTTGCTGGTCCCTTTTTTAATGCTGCTTGTAATCGTGGTTACCTCTTCTTGTGGGGTGCAGGAGAAGCTATGATGTCCTTTTGCACCCCAGCATGGCAACCAGGAGGGACGAGGGGAACAAGGAGGGAGCTGCCAGGACCAGTTATCTGATCCCAGCAGCTCCAGTGTAAACTTAGCATGGCCTTTTGGAAAGTACTTGCTGTGGCAAAACATGCAGTAAATCACTGCTCTGAGTGCCAACAATATTTCGAGATTAGCAAATCTTAAAGCTCACTTTGGGGTCGTGGGTTGGAGCCCTGCCAGTGTAACTGCGGGGGCGGGGGGGTCTTCTTCACCTCAGAGAGATTGCACTAAGCTGCAAATCCTTGCTTTTTGAAGGAGATGGAACAAGGTCCAGGGTCAGCAGTGGGTATGGGGTCCTGCAACCCACTCCTGTGGATTCTCACCCTGTGCTCGTGAGGAGCAGGACTGACCCTCTGATTTCTTTGCCTTTTCCTTTCCAGACTACCTTGGAAAATCCCCAATTTCCTCCCATTTTATCAAACAGGCACAGCTCCCACCAGTTGGGCCACATCTTTCCAGCATCATCCTGTGCTCCCCAGGACAAGTCACCGTGACCTCCAGCACCATCACCCCTCCCTCCCTCCCCAGTGTCCCCAGTGTCCCCAGTGTCCCCAGTGTCCCCAGAGTCCCAGGCACCCCAGCACTGGGCTTTCCACAGTGCTTCAGGGTGAGAATGCCTAGGATTTAAAAGCCACCCAGGAGGTGGGACACTGGTGCTTCCAGACATGCCACAAATTTTCCAAGCTCAGCTCATAGGCTCATTCAGCCTATGAGACAAAAAGAAGGGAGAAGCCCTTGGAACTGAGCAGGAAAAGGAGTATCAAGTACCTGGGAGCCCCAACCAGGTGCACCGCAATGGAAAAACACCACAGGCTCTGCATCCTGCAGGAGATTGACCCCTGAAAGACCTTCCCAAGGCCAAAACATCCTGGAGATGGCATTTTAACCCAGGATAAATCACTGGGTCATCACAGGAGGCCCTAGGGAGGCTCCCAGGCTACATCAGAGAGTTCTGTGGCTCGACCCTTTCCAGGCCATTTTGCAGTTTGGATGCAGCTGTCTGCATTGAGAATGCCACGGAGGAAACCACTTCATCCAGAGCAGTATTCCGTGAAAGTTCTGGAGGAATGTGGAACTGAAACACCAATTGCTGCTGTTCTTCCATCCGTGCTGTTTGAGTGAACACCCTGATTTATTTCAGGCTTAGAGCTCCTGTCACTGAGTTCTCAGAAAGATTTGTGCTGGCCACAGAAGGTCATTCCTGTTTTTATCATGGAGAACAGAAAAAGTTGTTTGTCAGAAGGACATTGTCAGTGTAGCTGAGCTCCTGCTCCTTGTGGAACTATTACAAAATAAAAAGCTGCCAAGGTCGAGTGCAACAGCAACATAGGCTGATATTTAAAATAATGTTCCTGCTTACTGGCATTGTGGGATGGCTCCCACCTCTGATGCTGTGTGGAACTGTCCTCGAAGTGCAGGGAAAATAATTCAGCCAAAGCAGAATGGAGCTGTGACAGAGAAAGGTTCTGATTGAACGCAGGAAAAGGTTCTTCTCCAGAGGGTGCTTGTGGTCTGAACAGGCTCCCCAGGGAATGGGCACAGCCCTAAGGCTGCCAGAGCTCCAGGAGAGTTTGGATAATGCTCTCAGGCACAGGGTGGGATTGTTGAGGTGTCTGTGCAGGGCCAGGGCTTGGACTGGATGATCTCTGAGAGTGCCTCCCAGCTCAGGGGTTCCTGTGAGTGTGTGGTCTGTGGTTGCCCATGTGCCAACAGCAATGCCAGCCCAGCTGGGAGCCTGTAAGCTGAGATGTCCCCTGGCCAGAAAACAGTCTCGGAGCACTTGCCCTGCACTGTATTTGCAAAGAGGCTGCAGCCCAGCATGAACCCTCTCTGTTCACCCAGCACTGGCACAGGCCCCTCTGCCCAACACCACGTCTGTGAAATCCCAAAGGTGGATTGAAATATTTGGCATTAAAACCATGAGGTGCGAGGAAAAGTGGCCAGATTGGTTTTGTTTTCCAGTGCCTGAGAGCTTTGGAGCCTCCTCTACAGCCATCATGGAAAAATCACGCCCTAAATCTTTTTCTGTGCAAAAATGGGCCATTTTTGGGTGTGTGACTTGGACATGGGGGTCTCTGCACCCCAGCAATTGGAACATGGAGGGCTTTGGGAGGATAAGGCATGTGCCTTGCTATGAAGCTGTGATTTTGGTGTACCATGAGGGCTAACATCTCTTTTACTTGCCCAGTCTGGGTCTGCTTTGCTCCTGGTCGTGGCTCAGTGTCCCAGCTGGGCCCCCAGCAGGTCCTTCTGCACCCACAGGGAAAGAGGAGCTGGCAGAGGATGTTCCATGGCACCCTGTTTTGGGGTGCTGGGAGGGACCATGAGCACGGAACAGGGCAGAGCCGTAAGCGTCAATGTCAGGAACGGTGCAAACACGAGTGCACTGAACCTACACATCCTCAGCCCGAGCACAAACCTCCCGGGAGCCAGAAAATCAGAGGGAAAAGTCTCTCCAGTGGAGATCCCCTCTTCCAGAGAGATTTCTTTGCTCTAATGCCGCCATCCAGTGGGAGAAACTCCCTGACACGGGAAAGGCCGGAAAAGAGGGCATTGGGTTCCCCACCGTCCTCAGGCTGCCCTCTGTGGCCTCCCTGCCAGGGATGCTGCGACTGCACTCCGTCCGCCGTTTCTAAGCCCAGCCTGGGTGCGACGGGCAGAACAGAAACAGCTCACACGGCACCTGAGCTCCTCCGGCACCCAGCGAGGGGGTGGGAAAAGAGGGAAGATGCGTCAGGTGAGGGCTGCGAGCCTAGAGGAGGAGGAGGAAGCTGAGGTGCAAGCAGGGTCCCAGCGGTGAGGACACCCCGGTCCCAGGGCGATGCGGCCCCGGGGACACACCCAACCCTTCCCTCCCGCTCCCGCCGCGGGATATTTGCAGTCTGAGCACACCGTGCCTGCAGAAAGACGAATTCCAGCGCGTATTCAGCAGCACCAGGGCTTCGAGGAGAGAAAAAATAGTCAAACACAAAACTCACTGGGGTTGGTCAGGGAAGGGAAACGACTTTGGCAGCGGCCGCAGAGCAGCGCGACGGCGAGCGGGGGATGCGCGGTGGCCAGCGGTCCCCAGGATCCCACAATGCGCCCGTTTGTTGTCCCCGTGGGCGGCCGGATTCCCGCAGAAAGAAGCTTTCAGTGGGAATATTCAAAAGTTCAACCTCTCTCAGCAACGCAAGGTTTGCTGGATTGTGCGATGGCACAAAGGGACAGTGTTTCCTCGGGAGCGGGAGGTTTTGTGGCTGGAACACGGGGCTTTTCTTACCGCACAGAAGCCGCCTGAGCGGAATCATGGCGTTATCGAGGCGGGATCGCAGCAGAGACTTGCCTTAAAGGAAGAAAGCAGGGAAAAAAAATGTGTTTATGGGTATAAATGCAAAGAATTTCGGGGGTTTTCTTCAGGCTGAAAGCAGAAGCTGTTTTCCTAAGGTGGCGCCAATTTCCAGGGAAGCAGGCGTTTTCCTCCAAAATCGAGGGGAAAACCCCTAACTTTTTCTTTTCCTTTTGTGCCAAGAGGAAATTTGTCCTGGGAACAAGCCCTGTGCACAAACAGGCTGTCCCTCTCCTCCGGGAAGCACAAATGCTTTCCTACCCACTCAAAATCAGCCAGAAAAAATGACTCCTGGATCAGCAATTCCCTGATAACCCCAATGAGGAGGCAGCATCCTGGCTGAATCAAAAGCACGTGTCCCGGTGGGGATGAATTTTGGAAGCATCCACCACCTCTGCAAGCTGGTGAAGGCCATTCCTAGCGGCTGCAAACCCATCCTCGAGCCCACACTCGGGAAAGGGAGAGGGATGGGAGTTATTGCAAAAAAAAAAAAAGGTGAGGACATTTGGTGTAGGGAATCTGCTCTACAGCTGCAAGTGGCCCCACGCTGGCACTGGGGCTGAGAACTATGCACAGCACATCACACCTGGAGTCTAACAACCGGTAGCTGTGCCCGAGGTCCCTCTGTGTGTTTAATTAGGATCACAGAAGATATTCATTACTTCAATTTTCAGATCAGGGAATTATTTGGATTGGAACGGATCTTAATCACTGCATAAACACTGCGCAAAAACAGCAGAGGAAATATTGGGGGACAGGCTGAGAATGGGAAAGGGGGATTTTTCTTTTAAAGCTATCATTGGTTTTAAAGAGACTTTCCCTGTTGGTGTGTGTGGAGCAGTGAAACCACGCGGCAAAGCCAAGCAGCTCCGCAGTGCTCCGGCATGCCCGAGACAGGGAAATCCCCGGGTGGCAGCTCTAAGACACTGCTCTTCCTTCCTGCAACGAAGGTGGATGGCAACCGGCTTCCAGCCCGAGAGCTGGACGAAGCACCTCTCAGTATCTCTGGGAGGGAGGATAAATCTCTGACTGGTGGAGAAAAGCCAGCCCAAGATAAAGCACAGCCCGGCCGGCGTACCCGAGCGGCCAGGGCGAGCTCGCAGCCCACGGCATGGCAATGAAGCACGGTGAAGCCACTGGAGCGAGTGATGGGCTGACTCCCCATCACATTGCAGAGCGAGAGACCCCAAAACCTCTGTACCCTGGAGGGGACAGTGTCATCTCCGACCCCACAGAAGCTGCGTTGGGCACCGGTCCTGGCACTGGCGGGGTCCCGTGGAGAAAATGTGGTGTAGGGCAAACCTTGTCCCCAGTGTCCACGCCCCGATTCCCACCCCGTGCCCAGTCGCGCTCTGTGCCCCAGCCTAGGACGGCTCCCCACTAGGATGCCCAGCCCCGTTTGAGGGGATGCTCAGCTCCCTCTGTGTCCGGTGCTCCGGGTGTCCTCATGCCCGATTCTCCTGGATGTCCCATGCCCGGTTCCTCCTGGCATCCTTATAACTCGGGGTGTTCCCAGCTCCCCCATTCCCGCTGCCCCCACGACTGTCGTGGCCGCGCGCTCTCAGATCCAGGTGCTCCCTGTACCCCCGTGCCCGGTGCTTCTGCTCTTCTGCAGCCAGGTCCTCCCGACTCCTCCTCCCCAAAGCTCCCATGACTCCCATTCCCAGTTCTTCCCTTACCCCCACATCCTGTACTCCTGGATCCCCCATCTCCAGTTCCTCCTGGCATCCTCGGCTCCCTGCTCCCCTCATTCCCGATGCTCCCGGGCCCCCCATGCCCGTTTTTCCTGGTTTCCCGGGCCACCCCGTGTCCCAGTGCGCCCTCTCCCCGGACGAGTCCGCCGTGCCCGGCCGGTGCCAGGTGTTGCCCGGTTCCCCGCTCCTCCTCCTCTCCGCCCCGTGCTGTCCCTCCTCCCCCGGGAAAGCGAAAGCGCGACGGGCGGAAGCCGAGCCCTCCGCGCCGGGCCGGGCCGGGGCCGCACCGGGGCCGCACTGGGACCGCGCCAGGGCCACCATGGCTTCCATCGGCAAATTCTTCCGACAGAGCCTGCGGCGCGCCGGCCGCAGAGGTGAGGGGCGCGAGGGACTCCGGGAGTTGCCGGTGCCGGTGCATGTGTCAGGGTCGGTGTCGGTTTCGGGACAGGTCCATCCCCGGTGCCGCGGCTGCGGGAGCCGACGGCTGCCGGCGGAGCGGGGCTGTTCCCGGGCAGCAGAGCGCGACTGCGCCAGGTGGAACCGACGGCAGCGGCAGCGGCTTGGTCCCTCCAGCCCTGCCCGTTCGCACACCGCTCCGCGGAGCCCAGCTCGAGCCGGCTGCCCCGGAACTCACCACATCTCTTGCTCCATTCTCGAGGGTTCAGCCCATCCCGGGGATTCAGCCCATCCCGAGAGCTGCACTCCATCCCCCGGGAGCCCACCCCTTCCCAGCTGAGCCCTCTCCAGCCCCAGTGGCAGCCCCACAGATCCCCTATCTCCCCACATCCCCGCTGAATAAGGCATCGCAGGGCATGCCGGCCCGTGGCATCTGGGACACCCGTGCCACGGGCCATGGGGGGACCCACGAGAGAGACGGTGCCCTTCTAGACAGTTATGTGTTGCAGAGCCTTCAGAAGGTGGTGCAGAAATTGGTCCTTTGGGATTTGTGAGCTTTTCCAAGATACTGAATAGATCATCAGAGTTTTCTGGCAGCCGTATCTCAAGCCAGAACAAAGCAGGTTGGAGCAATCTGTGGATTTGGGGGGCTTACTGTGCTGCCCTCCCTGTCTGTTTTATGCTGGCTCTGGCTCCGCATGCGCTCTATGTTCCCAGCTCAGCAGAAGAGGTTTGATAAAGCCAAAGCCATTTCCTCTCTGCTGGGGCAGGTGGGCAGCTGGGCGGCACGAGAAGCTGAGCTCCCCCGCAATCCAAGCTGGGAAACTTTGGCACACCAGAGCCCAGGAGTTTTCTGGGAGGAAAGAAACCGGTTGTGCCACAGGCAGAGTGGGGCTGAGCACAGCCCTTGGCGATAAGAAAAGCCCGTGGCAGCCTTTGCCCTCTCCATGCCCGGGGGATGGAGAGGTGAAGATCCACGTCACCAGCAGCCACTTTTCATCCGGGAGTTGCGAGAGCCCCCCTGGCCACCCACCTCCTTCCCCTCCTCACAGGGGATGCTCCCACTGCTGGGGGGCTGGGGGTGTTCCCCGAATCTTCCTGGCACTGGCTCTTGTGACCCGGTCTTATGTTCCCGGGAGACAAGGCACTGTCAATCCTGCCAGTTTGGGGTAGCACTGGGATCTCTGATGCCACATTCAGCCTGCCTGACAGTTGACTCCATACATCCCTGGAGCTCATCTTCCATCCCAGGGATGGGGAGTTGTGGTCTTGGAGGGATTTAGAGTCTGCCAGTGAGGGCTTTGCAGCCAGACCCAGCACTGCCAGGGGATCCACACTTCCATGTGTGAGAGGCAGAGCTGTAGCCTGGCGTGGCCAGACTCCAGAGCAGCAGGTTTGGCTTGTTTGTTTGTAAACCCCATGGACAAGATGCAAATCTAGTCCTTGCTGGAGAGCACATCTGATGTTTTCTGAGATGCAGGATGGGACTAGATAGGCAGGATTTAACTGCACTTTCATCTTGCCCTGGTGATGGGAAAACAACCGATGCCAGCATCTAGCGCAGATGGGGGACACCAGCAGCCCTCCCATGGCACAGCCTTGTTGCCTGGCGTCCCCCCAATAACAGCCTCCTGCCTGGGTCAGAGGTGGGGCTAGATCAAAGCCATTGATGGAGCATCCCAAGGAAGAGCAGGAGAAGCAATGTCAACCTTTTCCCTGGCCTGGAGCACCTCGCTGGGCAGGTTCAGGGTGATCCCCAACGAGGACAAACCAGAGGTATCCTCAGCCAGGTCTCATCCTCAGGATGCTCCCAGGCTTCCCCTGCTGCTAAAGGACATCTTTGGGATGAATTTCACCTTGCCAAAGAGGAAGGACTTTGCATGTGGAGGTGGAGCGGGCCCAGGGTGCACGCAGGGTTGGCTTTGAGCATCTCCCCACCCCAAGCTGGGAAAGGCATTTCTGGTCCCTGGGAAGGAACATCTTGTGATTGAACTGTGAGTGTCACCTCCTCCTATGAGCCTTGTGTTCCCTCAGATCCCAGTGACCTGGAGCAAAGGCTGGGGAGGTGTTTCCAGACTAAAGGAGGTAGCTCTGGAGCTGGAGGGACATGTGTGCAGGGTGTCCACCAGCACTACTTTTGGAGGAGGGTGCCATACATAGAGAAAGATAATGGGAGTAGCTGATCATGGCCATGCCTTTCCCTAACCAGCTGTGGTACAACCAGAGGAGCCCAGGGACAAACTCTGGGATCTGGGGACAAACTGCAAGAGCCAGTTATTTCATCCAGCCACATATTTATTTTCCTTGCCATTCCTAAAAGACCAGCTCAACTTTTCTGCTCCAGCTCCCCACCATAATCAGAGATGGGACAGTTTCTGTGTCAAGAACAAGGTATAAAGGGAGGCACAAGTGGCCTCTGGGAGAGGGAAGAGCTGTGGCATGGCCTGGCTGCAGTCTCTGTCCAGCATTTAATTCCTCTCCTTTCCAGCCCTCAGATCTCACTGTCCCACTGTGGTCATCCCAGGGCCCTTGGAGATGCTGGATGGGGCTCTTTTCCCTCCTATTCCTGGTTGTTCAGGGTGTGACAACTGATGCTTCTCAGCTGCCCTCCCCAGCCGGCCCAACAAGAACTGGCATGTAATCTCCAGGAACTGCTTTGCTTTGGGAGCTGTGGTTTAGGGAAAACCCTTGAGTAGCTCATTTGCAATCAGCAGTTCCCAGGACATCTGGCAGGGAGAGGTTGGGATTCATCTGACTGGAGCTTTAGGAGGTGCTCAAACAAGATCTGGGCTGTTTGTTTGCTGTTTACTTCCCCTAAGGGAATAAAATTGACTGCTATAAACACATTCCCACACCTCCCTGCAGATGTTTAATGCAGAGCCCATCTGCTCTCCCTCATTCCATATGCCCACTTCGCTCTGGGCATCCCTCTGGCCTCACTGAGTTGGAGCAAAGGAGGGCTGGGGCTGTCTTAAGATTTTCCCTAAAAGACTCATAAAAGCCGTTTCTCTTTCCTTTTCATGTCTTCAGCTGTTCATTTTTGGAGACCAAAAGTCCTGGGCACCAGGACCTGATTCCTTCCAGCCACTTTAGCCAGTTCACGTGTAACTCTACAACTCCTCCTTTGCCCTCAGGACACCTCACACCTTTCATTGCACTCTGATCTGATATTTTTGGGATCTTTTTGGCTTCAGAAGGAAAAGATGGGGTCTCTGCTGCAGAAAACACCCCCCCGTGGGTGCCACAGGGGAAGCTGGGGGAGCGGAGCTCGGTCTTCTACTCTGCTGGGCAGTTCTTCTTCGAGTACCTGGTGGTGGTGTCACTGAAGAAGATGCCAGATGGACATTATGAACCCAAGATAACCTACCAGTTCCCAAAGGTATTTAGTCCTGTGTTTCTGATAAGATCAGTTTTCTACATTTAGAGGAGAAAGAGATGTTGTTCCTTCCCCATCACTAAAGCCATGGAAGGAGAAAAGTGCCCCATGCCCTTGAGTCACAGTCACAGCCCCAGACCCCAGGGCTTTGCCTGCCCTGGGTTGGGGTTGCTGGGACCATCTGTCCCTCCCCACGATCCCAGCCCAGGGCCACAAACCCCAGGAGGAGATCCCAGTTTGCAGAGGGTGCCTCTGATTTGCCACACTGTCCATGGGGTGAAAGTCAGAATTTGGATTTCTGGGAGATGCTTGTCCAGACATGTGCAGGCCCCTTCTGCATCATTCAGAGACGGGGGTCGCTTTGGGACAGACCTCATTCTACTGAATCCCACCTCGTCCCTGGGGACGATGGGGACCCTCCGTCTCCCTGACTCTTGGCATCACTTCCTTCCAGCGCGAGAACTTGCTGAAGGGCCAGAAGGAGGAGGAGGAACGTCTCCTCCAAGCCATCCCCCTCTTCTGCTTCCCCGACGGCAACAACTGGGCCCCTATCACTGAGTTCACCAGGTACCTGCCCCACTGCAGGGGCTGGGCTGGGGCCCCCACCCCTGTTGGACTCATTCCAGTCCATCCCATCTCATCCCAGCCCCCCATGTTTTCTCTCCCTGCAGCGAAACCTTTTCTTTTGTCCTGACCAACGTGGATGGCAGCAGGAAGATCGGCTACTGCAGGCGGCTGCTGGTGAGCCCTCCCCACCCCACACCCCTCAGGGGTGTCACCCTCTCCCAATGGTGGGACACAGCACCTCTTGCCGTGGCTGGAGTTCAGCTCTTGGAGACGTGCCTCAGAAAGCCACTGGCCTTGACCAAAGTGATGACAAGCAGCCAGAGGGTACCCAAAGGGGGCTTTTGGAGCTCTCTGCTGAGGTGTCAGTTAGATGTTGGATGGAGGAAACAATGACTGCTCACAAAGTGTGTGGATGTGGCACTTGGGGAAACAGTTTAGGGGTGAATGTGGTGGTGCTGGCCTGACATTTGGACTTGAAGATCTTGGAGGGCTTTTCAAAACTTAACAGTTCTGTGATTCCCCACTGGTTTCCACAACTTCCCTGTCTCCTTTCCCTTGTCTGCAGTGGTCAGGATGGCTGCAAATCCCACTTGGGATCAGGATGGGGATGTCAATGCAGCTATCCAGGTGCCAAGAAGCTGGGAGCCCTCGGCCCCATCCCCAAAAACTGCTGTTTCTCCACTTACGGGTTTGACAAGCTCGGGGGCTCTGAGGTGCAATGGTCTTCCCTGGCTAGTGCTTTAAACAGGAACATAAATCCAGGAGGACTTTCCTATGCCACAGCCTGGGGAATTGCTGGATCCCACCACCCCTTCATCCTGGTGAACCTTCCCATTTCAGCATCCAGGGCTGAGCTCAGGCTGTTGGAACTGGATGTCTAGAGGGCTGAAAGTGTAGAGAGCAAACAGACCCAGGACAGTCCAGTTGGAAAGGGAAAAAAAAGTCAGAGATGGCCCCTGTTGTAGCAAGAGGCAGGATTAACCCCAAGGATGGTGGGGCAGTATGTCTTGGAGAACATGTGTCTGGGTGGGAGGAGAGTTTGGGAATATGCCAAAGGACTTTGCACCAAAATAATTAACAGCTTAGGCACCCAAATCACCTTCTCTGGGCACCCTCTGCTTTTCCAATATTAGCTGCATCCTTGGCCTTGACTCCAGCTCTGAAAATCCCTCAGTGAGTGACTGGGAATTTGAGGGGAGCAAGTGGGAATCCCTTTGGAGAGCATGGAGCTGGTGCAGGGGGCTGGGAGGTGCTCAAATCCTTTTCCCACCCTCTTCCAGCCATCTGGGCGTGGTGTCCAGCTCCCTGAGGTTTTCTGCATCATCAGCTGCCTGGGCTGCTTTGGGCTCTTCTCCAAGGTAGGGACGCGGTGGCTCTGACCCTGTGGTGGCCCCATCTGGCCCAGTGGTGGCCCTGGCAACTGCTCCTTTGTCTGCTGGGGATTCCCAGCTCACATCTTTCTCACCCAGATCCTGGACGAGGTGGAGAAGAGGCGCCAGATCTCCATGGCAGTGATCTACCCCTTCATGCAGGGCCTTCGGGAATCGCCCTTCCCAGCTCCAGGGAAAACTGTCACCATCAAAAGCTTCATCCCTGAGTCGGGCACAGAGGTTGGTGGGGGAGTTGGGGGCACCTCCTGGACTGCTGCAAAATGAGGAGCCCAGGCTATGTCTGGGAGCATCCTCCACACCTGCAGCACCCAGGGGTGCTCACCAGAGCAGGGCAGGGTGGATTAGGCTGCCAGGGGCCTCATCCCTTGGGAATATGGGTGTTATCTCCCTCCTGATCCAGGAGGAGAGCAATGAGGATGAGGATGGAGCCCATCCCCAGGGGATGCTGCCCCATCTTTGCATCCTCTGCAGCTCCCCCAGCCTGGAGCCGGAACTGCCACACAAAAACGTCTCCACACACCGTGTCGGGACTTGCACTGATGCCAGAGTGGGGTGTTGTGCCAGGCGCTGGGATTAGGGTGTCATGCCAGGGCCCGGGAGGGGCACATTGTGCCAGGGGCTGGAAGCTGCTCCTGCTCCTGAGCCAGTGTCAGCTCCACCAGCTGGCTGGGGAGCATAGTGGTGCCAGGGCTGTCGTGGGCTGCAAATTTCCTCCCAAAAGAGGCGGTCAGGCACTGGCACAGCCTGTCTAGCGCGGTGGTGGAATCACCATCCCTAGAAGTGTTCAATAAACATGTGGATGTGGCACTTGGGGATGGGAGTTAGTGGTGAACGTGGAGTTGATGATCTTGGAAGGCTTTTCCAACCCTCATGATTCCATGATTATACTCTTCTCCATACCACTGTGCTCAGCTCCCAGCCTTGATTCCTGCCTAGTTTAGCCCCCCCAGGCAGGTGCAGGTGTGTGGCAGTCTTTCCCTGTGGAGAAAAGATCTGATCCAGGCATGGATGAGAAGATCTCATCACGCCCACGCACGGCCCAGACTCGCATGGGCACAGCCTTTTAATTTGCTTTTTCTTTCTCTTGTGGCAAAGCCAAGCTAGAAAAATGGGGAAGATCCACTCTGGCAGTGGGCAGTGCTGAGCATCCCATGGATGTGGCCTGCCAGGGAGGGCCTGAGAGCAGGATCTCTCCTCTCTAGAGCAATTTAGCAGCTGGTGATCTAATCGATTTCTTCATCTAGGGAGCTTGTGCAAGGCTTTGCAGGTTGCTCAATGGTCTGGCCCAGGGCCATGGTTGGGAGCACAGCCTGGCCTGTCAGAGGGAGGAGGAATGAGGATGTTCTTTGAAAGAGCTGCGCTCTGGGGCTCCGGACAGGGGCTGGAGCAAGGCAAGGAAATCACTGAGACCAGGAAAGGAGGGGAAATAAATCCTGGGTACTGCCTGGGCTGAGAGCTGGGGATGGGGCAGGATTTGTGCTGGAAAGGGGCTGTGAAGCCCAGCCAAGCCTGATGCTGCTGGCTGGGAAGATGCTGCTTTGGTGGAAAGGCACATGGAGAAAGGGATTTTCCTACTGAAGGATGGGGAGAGGGGCCAGGACCGTGTCATGAGCTGCACAGTCCTGTTAACCCTTCAGTACTCACTGGGTCCTGCTGCCACAGGGGGATTGATGGGATTGGGAGACTTGTCATGGGCAAAGGCAGCTGAGTAGCCAGCCCGCCGGCAAATACCTATTAGATACCTCACTTTTGGGACATCCTAGCCAGGAATTGCCAGGCTGACCCTGCCAGAGAGGCTTTAGAGGAAGGTTTTGAGGCATTTGTAGAAGAAGTCATGCCCTCCCCACTCCTCCGTTTCCTGGCAGCTCACAGATGACCTGTCAGACACTGAGATGGGGTGCTGGAGAAAAGAGGCATTTGGGTTAAAAATCCAGTGCCCAAATAAAGAGCCCCACAGTGCACATCACTGGTGGCTTCCCTGAATCCTCATGCTGCAAAGGCTGAATCTCCTGGCAGGATGAAATGGGGTTTGTCCCTTGCACATGGACACAGTGCAGATGCTGCAAACACTGGGACATTAATTGCTTCCAAATCACCTTCTCAGGGAGCCAGGGCAGGACAGGAGGAGCATTGCCCCTCCTAAGCTGGGGTTCCATGGTTCTTTCTTGGCAGCTCATCGAGCTCACACGGCCTGTGGATGCCCACCTGGAGCACGTGGAGTTCCAGGCTCTGCTCCAGCGACTCAGCCCTCACCTCATCCTGCACATCTTCGCCTCTGCCATGTTGGAGCGACGGCTCATTTTCCTGGCTGAGGAGCTGAGGTGAGTCCTGATATCTTTATTATAAAAATGCCCTTGAAGTGGCACAGGACACAGCAGAGCTTGAGGTGGGATGTTCCCTCCTCCCCCCATGATACCACCGCTGGCTGCCTGTCCCACAGTGTCCTGTCTCAGTGTATCCACGCTGTGGCTGCTCTCCTGTACCCCTTCACCTGGGCTCACACCTACATCCCCGTGGTCCCCGAGTGCCTGCTGGACACCGTGTGCTGCCCCACACCCTTCATGGTTGGCATCCAGATGCGGCACCTAGAGCGGGTCCTGGAGCAGCCAATGGAGGAGGTATTTCATCCGGAGGGGAGGGCAGCTGGATGGAGCCATCAGTTAATCTGTGTCCCCAGGTTTGGCTTGGCCCTGAGGCTGGAGGCTCTGGTTGTGCCCTTTTCCCATCCAGGGAGGCTGGAAATTAGGGTGTCCTCCATGTCCCCTCCTGTTGGCACCTGGGGCAATACCTCCACATTGCCTTGGGAGCTGCCCTGCCCCTGCAGCTCCAGGAGCTGCTGTTGGGGTCATCCCAGTCTTGAAGCAGAGGAAAGCTGTGTGGGGACAAGCCACCAAACTTGCAGCAAAAACTGTCCTTGTGGGGAATGCCCTGGTCCTGCTGCCCAGGTCCCTCCTGCAGAGAGGGGCTGATCCCTCTTCTGCCACCCTCATGGGCTGGTGACACACCAGTCCCATCCCAAAATGGGTGGGAAGAAGCCCAGGTGCCTTGGCAGGGCTAAACCTGGTCACTCCCTGCTCTCTTTCAGGCTCTGATAGTTGATCTCTGTGAAGGGAAGATCATCCGGGCGGTAGGTCTTCCCTGTGTGGGTGTGGGGCTGGGGGTGGCCTGGATAACCCCAGGAAGGGCCTTTTCTCCTTTGGTGTCAGCTACCTGGCAGCTTCCACATTTTTAAATGGCTTCAAACTGCCAGAGGGCAGGGTTAGATGGGATTTTGGGAAGAAATTTTTCCCTGTGAGGGTGGTGAAGCCCTGGCACAGGTTGCCCACAGAAGCTGTAGCTGCCCCTGGATCCCTGGAAGTATCCAAGGTCAAACTGGACAGAGCTTGGAGCAATGTGGTCTAGTGGAAAGTGTCCCTGCCCATGGCAAGGGGTGGGAATGGGATGAGCTTTAAGGTCCCTTCCAACCCAAACCCATCTGGGATTTTGTGGTTCTATGATTCTGGGGGTCAGAGCCATCTCAGTGGCACCCTCCTAGGGGATGGAGGGAGATGTCTACCCTCCATGACAGGAGGTCATCCCATGTGGGGATGTCTACAGCCACTGCACCTGGCTTTTGAGCCAGAACAGCAGGGTCCATGCACTGGATATCCCACGCCCACATCTCTGCAGGACATTGTGATGATGATTAATTCATGAGCTTTGAAAGCCCCACTGATAGGCTGCATGAAACCATGGCCCCTGAGCTGGGTTCCCTCTGGTGCTAACAGCCCCACTGCCTTCCAGGTGGGTGATGAGGAGGAGATCCTGCCCGGGAAGCTGCAGAATGAGATGCTGACATCTCTGAACAGGCACAACAACAACAACAACATGCTCAGTAAGGATGTCTGTCATGGTAAAACAGCCCTGATCTGCCCACTCCATGGCTAGAGACCTCAGCCAAGGGATTTTCCTAAAGTCACCTGGTCTGGGATGTTTCTCCCCCTATTTGCAGGGGTAATCCCTTGGCTTTTCCTCTGTCCTTTGAAACACAAGAGCAGGAACAGGTAATTCTGCTGGAAAAATGGATTTTTGCTAATATTTAGAACATTAAGATGCTGCCAACCTGGAAAGCAACACAGCCAGGGTTCCCTCAGCAAAATTAGTCTGATCTTTGATTAGTGGCAGAGGAAGGCTCTAAGCAAGTAATTCTTTGGGATGCAAACACAGACCAGGTTAAAATAAGCCCATCCTGTCTGTGTTCAGAGGTCCCATCTCCACCTCTCATGCTCCGTGTCCCCTTGCAGCCTCGGAGCAGGTGAACGCCCTGGTGTCCGAAGCCTTTCTGCACTTCTTTGTGCGGCTGGTCGGGCACTACACCTCCCACATCAAGTGGGGCAGGAGCGGCTCTGGCACCTTCCAGGAAAGAGCCTTCTGCAAGGCCATCGCCTCCAAGAGCTGCCGCAGATTTGTGAAAAAGTTTGTGAAGACAAACATGTTTTCCCTATTTATTGAGGAAGCGGAGAAGAGCAGGATCCCACATGAAGGTAATGGTCTCATTTCTCCTCCCCTCCCCAGTCAAGTGAGCTCTGTGAAACCCTGGGCTGGTTGGTTTAGGGGCAGAGATGCCTCGTGCCTGGTGAGGGATGGGATGCAGCCCGAGCTGAGGGTGCTCAGGGCACTGAGCAGATCCTGTTTGCTCTCAATGGCCTCATTTCTCCATCCCTGTCAAGCAAAAAAACATTCCTCATTTGTGACTCCCCATCCCTGGAAGTGTCTAAGGCCACGTTGGATGGGGCTTGGAGCAAACTGGTCTAGTGGAAGGTGTCCCTGCCCAGGGCAGAGTTTGGAACTGAATGAGCTTTAAGGTCCCTTCCAACCCAAATCAGTGTGAGCTTCTGGATTCTGTGATTCATTTTAGACCTTGTCACCCGCCTGGAGCCGGGGCCAGCTCACTGGGAGCTCCATGTTGAGGCAAACAAGAAGCAGCAGCACAAACATTTGGCTTGGGCACAGCAGCAGCTGCCAGGAGCCTGACTCAGCTCAGCCCCCAGCTTCGTGGGAGCAGGGCTGGTCCTTCCCCCTTCCCAGGGATTTACACAGCACAGGGCAGAGCTGAGCCTCCTCCCAGCCTGGGACGAGGACAAAGGGGCAGTGGAGGTGGAGGAAACCACCCAAAAACTGTATTGGTGGATGGAGACATCCTGGGCTGGGATCTGCCACCCCACCCAGGGGACTCCTGGCTGACACTGCCTCAGGTGCTGCTTCTCTGCCCTTTTATGCAAGACCTTATAAGGCAAACCTGGACCTGGGGAGGGAGAGAGGGATGACACAATCCCTGTTTTCTCATTGTAGCCCCAGTCTGTATCACCATTCTGGCTTTTTGCTGGGTCTGCTGCTTTCTCCCTTCCTTGCTGGTGGGAAACACAAAACTGAACAGGAGTGAACACATGGGTTAAAACCACTGGCTAACCCAGCATAATAAAGCCTATTTTGGGTGAGAGGGGCAGGTGGCACTGCAACCACCCCCATTTCATAGACTTACAGAATCCCAGAATTCCAACAAATTGGGTTGGAGAGACCTTTAAAGGGCATCTTGTTCCACCCCCTGCCATGGGCAGGGACACTTCCCACTATCCCAGGTTGCTCCAAGCCCTGTCCAACCTGCCTTGGACACTTCATTTCCACATTTCCTCCAGGTCCTCTCTGGGTGCAGGTGTTCATAACCCAGCATGGTTTGGGACATAAACACTTCCCAGGATTCGGGCTGTGCAGCCCTGTATCCTCCATTCCAAAAACCAGTACCTCACCCATGACTTCTTCTCCACAGCATATTTCCAGCAGAAAATAACAGAGTACCATGAACAGAAGAAGCACCGAAGGGACTCCTGAAGTCCAGCCTGGGAGCAGAGGAGCAGGACTGGGATTAACACATCCCTGCCAGCAGCACCACACTGGACTCTGTTCCTGCCCACCTGGGACTCCTGAGCTGCCTGGGCAGCATTGAGCGCCAGTCCTACCCTTTCTTCCTCAGGGCATCATTGCACTGGAAAACTCTTTGCATGGAACTAGCACCAGGCTGGGATTTCTTTCCCGATTGTGGTCGCTCCAGGGACAGACTGTGACTCCCAGTGCTTGGCCCTGCACAGTCCTTGTCCCCCCAACACCTCACGCAGAGGGACGGCAGCCAGGGCTGGCTGCAGGACAAGAGGGGTTTAGAAGGGGGGGAAAAAAAAGGGATGAGTAGGAAATAGTGTTACTTCTCATTAAAACAAACCAGGGGTTTGCAAATTAGGAACATCCCATTGAACAGTTCCTGAGGTTTTGTTATTAACAACTGTTTTATATTGTTTTATTGAGCCATTGTTAAACACCAGCAGGAGCAGGTGGGAGGGGGTTAGTGGTTTCCTCTCTTGCAGCTGCTGCATCACTGGTGCCACATAGAGCCAAGTTTGGCTTTCTAAGGAAACAAAAATACTCATTTCCAGCAGGTTATTTATTTGTGCTGGAGCAAACTGTGAAGGCCACCTGGCTGTGGGGTGTCAAGGGGGAAAACAGCTGATCAACAGCTTTAGGGAGGGAGGAAGGATTTGTTCCATCCCAGAGTAAAACATGTCACCATCCCCTTTGGGTCTGGTCTTGGTGCCAGCTTCTCTTAAAACCTTGCAATTCCTCGCTGAAATGTGATGCCAGCAGCAGATTAAAGCTAAATGATTCTGCTTTCTGAATGCACTCACCCAGGAAATAAATATTGCAGCAGGGAAGCTGGGCTGGGGCTGCAGATCTGACTGGTCCCACCCAGAGAAACCCAAGCCAGGAACTTCCAGCAAAGGCTGGGGATGAAGGCAGAGCTTCATTCTCCTCTCTGGGATGTTACAGCCAGGCTGTCATATCACTTGGTACCCACCAGGCATCAAAATATCAAAAGTATCTTGGAATCATGGAATCTCAGACTGGTTTGGGATAGAAGGGATGTTCATGATCACCCAATTCCACCCCCTGCCATGGGCAGGGACACCTTCCACTATCCCAGGTTGCTCCAAGCCCCATCCAACCTGGACTTGGACATTTCCAGGTATCTAGGGGCAGCCACAGCTTCTCTGGTGTGCCAGGGCTTCACCGCCCTCACAGCGAAGAATTTCTTCCCAAAATCCCATCTAACCCTGCCCTCTGCCAGTGGGAATCCATTCCCCCTTGTCCTGTCACTCCAGGCCCTTGTCCACAGTCTCTCTCCATCTTTCTTGTGGTTCCTTCAGGTACTGAAAGCGCCCAGTTAGGTCACCCCAAAGCTTCTCTTCTCCAGACTGAACAACACAAGTTCTCAGCCTTTCCTCACAGCAGAGCTGCTCCATCCCTCTGACCACCTTGGTGCCTCGTCCCCTGGCTCCAAATCCAGTTTAACACAACTTTTGCAGTGGTACTGGAAGCCCCAGTGCGGGATTTTGCACAAGCACTGAAATCCAGCAAGCTGCCAGTTGGCTTTTACTCTCAGAGCTGGGCAACATCCACCCAAACAAGAGAGATAAAGGACATTTATTTTCAAACCCTTTGTCCAGTCAGGCACGAATGTGACAGAAACACAGCTGGATATGGGGCACAAACAGCAGTGAAAGTCTCCAGCCCTGCTGAAAGAAAATTGTTGATTTGTTGTTCAACCCCCACATGTTTGGAGGGGGAAGAGGAATTATTTGTTAGGAAAAAAGGGTCTTCTCTGGCTCCACAAGTTCCCCCTCATGGGCAGAGAGAGTACAGGGTTAACTACAGGAAATTAAAGGTTAGTGGTATTTTTTGGGGGGTTTTTTATTATATTTATTTTTCAAAGTTCAACTGACAGCAGAAAATGGTGTGGAAAATCAAGGGCACCTATCACAAACAATCCCTTTGGAAACAGTCACTTTCCTCACCCTTCTCCTGCTTGCTCATTATGTCACGAAGAGATGCCAAACCTTTCGGTTGTGAAGCCAAACACCATCTCATTGAGAAATTGGGAAGTGGTCGTTGTTTTGGGAGTAGTTCTTTTGGAAACAATTACAAATCACCCAAGGGACTGGACTGTGTGATTGCTTAATTCCTGCTGGAGAAAAAACTGACAGACAGGTATTCCTCAGCTGCTGAAAACAGATACACAAAAACACATCCTTAAATCAAAAAACATATAAATTTTCAAATGCAGTCAGTGTTCCAGCTGCCAGGCTAGGGTGAACTTCAGCAGAAGAGCTGGAGCTGCCTTAGATTAAAATCCCAGAACAGTTTGAGTTGGAAGGGATGTTGATGATCACCCAGTCCCACCCCCCTGCCATGGCAGGGACACCTTCCACTAGCCCAGGCTGCTCCAAGCCCCATCCAGCCTGGCCTTGGACACTTCCAGGAATGGGGCAGCCACAGCTTCTCTGGGTACCCTGTGCCAGGGCCTTACCGCCCTCAGAGGGAAGAGTTTCTTCCTAACCTCTCATCTAAAAATCTCCTATTTTAGTTTAAATCCATTTCTCCTTGTCCTATCACTGTCTCCTTGTGCCAAAAGTCACTCTCCTTTTTTTTACAGGCATTTGTTAATTCTGGCTTTAATACCCTTCCTTTAATGCCCAAAGGGTGGACAGACTGCTGGGGATACACTGGGAAGGCTCAGCTGGGGCTGCTGGGAGCAGGGACACCAGGGCTGGGTCACATTACAGCACATCAGTACAACCTGCAGCGTATTTTTAAATCCTTCTTCCTGCTCGAGATTTGCCCAACACTTGATCCAAGCCTGCAACAGTAAATAAAACAGCGCCAAGAGATCTTTCCCTGAACTGGAAAGAGCTCATTTATTCTGCTAAGTTGTTAACATAGTTCCCAGCAGAGCACTGGCCAACTCACACCATCCAAAAAACTCGGGGCCCGGCGGGCAGGCAACTCAGCCTCTGCTGCTGATTTGGGACTCAGTCCCTGCTATGCAGCTCCCCTGGGGAAGATAAGTTTCATGCTCTGGCATGTGTCACCCTCTGCCAGCGGCCTCGGTGCCAGCAAAGAGTCCTGGGAGGGTTCACCCTACCGGAGCCAGCACAGGGGTGACAGCCCAGTGCTTCCCAGTGCTCCAGGGCAGGAACAGCCCCTGCTCCCGCCCCACTCCCAGCCCACCTGGCTATAACCTCTGAACCGCTGCAGTCCTCATCCTCTGGAAATGATTAAAGTCCTCTGTAGCTCCATTCCACACTCACAGCTGGGCCACAGCTGCACTGGACGTACTTGGGGTGAGCTGGGTAGGATGGGAAGAGGAGGAAAATAGTGCTTTGAAACAAAACTGATGCTTGGATGACACAGGAAGAGGCCCTGAGGTGTCCTGACCTGCCCCTTTCCGGTGTTAAAGCCCTTATCAGAGCAAGGGAACTTCTTCAGCAGTTCTTAAAGAGCCAACAGAACACCCAGTGGAAATTTCCAGCTCCTCTTTACAAATCAAGAGGAAAACCTGTAGAGCAGAACTGTATTTTTTTTAGCAGGGCGTGTTCTCAGTCCCAGGTACTGCTGCTGCAGAAGTTCTTCCTCCTGAGTGTCTTCTCGACACAACAGAAAGTGAAAGGGCCCATCACAAGATCAGGCAGAGCCCACAAATCCCGTTTCCCTTCTCAACTCCACAAGCACATCTGACATGACCCATGGCCCCAAACAAGGCAGGGGAAAGGTCATTTATTCCACTATCTGTCACCATACCCAGAGCCACAGCAGCACTTTAGAGGGCTTGGACTGCCAGCAGTGACTGTTCCCTGATAATACTGAAACTGCATCAGCAGAGAAATGGAATTTTTTCTTGGCTGGGGGCATGCAAACTTCCAGGGAGTGAAAAGCTCAGGGAAAGGTGTCCTATTGCATTTCCTGAACAGCAACAGGCTTTAGTTTTGCACATGGAAATCTGGTCCTACACAACCTTTTAAAGGCTTTGGTTCTTCTCCAGTCTCTAGTATCAGTAACAAATTATTTAGAGCAGCCTAAACCCCTGAGGACTGAGAGCAGGAATTTCCTTGTTTACAAGAGTAAGTAGGCACAGAGGTGTTTGGTCAAAGGTTGGACTTGATGAACCACCAGACTGATTCTGATTCGAGGAAACCACTCACACTCCACGGAGGGACTTCCCAAGCAACAGTTCTGCACCCACTTCGTGCTGATGAAAGGAAACGTGGTTTGTAAAGGGCTCTTTCAAACCCTTCCAGGCTCCTTCCTTGCAGACTTTTACCTGCTCTGCTTGAAGGGCAGTAGCAGAGGCTGCATTGTCCAGATCAACCCCTTCCTCAGCTCACTGCAGTTATAATTCAATTAATGAGTTCCCTGAATTCCACTTATATCTAAAAATGTCATTCCAGAGCTGTCACCTCACACATGGAGATGCTCCTGGCACCAAGGCACTTGGAACAGAGGTCCAGGACACTTGGGAGTTGCCTCAGGTGTATCAGGATGCAGGAATCAAACCCCCTCTCTGGCTCCAGCCTGGCAAGGGACCCTGAGGAGACCCCCAACACAGGACCAGGTCCCCAAAGAACCCCCAGCTGCACTTGCCATAAAACTGCTGCTCACAGGATTCCGAGTGGGAGTGCAAGGGTGGAGTGGGGAAGCCTTACAGGTGTCTCCTCCTCATCCTGAGCATGTTCCTGACTCACTCAGTGCCCCCAGGCTGACACATGACCTCCAGCTCACTTGCTGACATGGTACCACCCCACAGAAAGGAACCAAGACTTTTCCAAACACAGAAGGCACAAGACTGGGCACTTCCCTGTGCCAAGGCTGAGCTGAAGGACTTGGCACCTCTGCTCCACTTCCCAGCACAGGCCAGCAGGGCCAGCCTGGTCCCTCCCCACAAACACTTCAACCACAAAACCAGAGCCACCTTCCTCCACGTCCCCTCCAGTCCTGTCTCTGCCAGGACACAAGGAAGCCCAATCTCTCAGTCCATGGCAGCCGGACACTAAGCACTGCCCAGGGACGCCAAACGAGGGTTTCAAACTTCTACAGGCACTGGAGGAACTGAGTTTTCTCTCCGCTTCCTGAGCACATTTTCTAATCACTGGGGTATCACAGGAAATCCACGTCAGTGCTTCCAGGAGCTGAGGGAGGCTTTGATTTATTTTTACTGAAGTGTGGGGTTTTTTGGCTCGGTTTTTTTTCTGACCATGAGTTGTGTTTAATTCCTTCAGAGCCATGTCATTGTTCACAGGCACTGCCTTGGCCTGGGCTCCCAGCACAGAGGATTTCCTGCCCACCTTCAGAGAGATGCTCCATGGTTAGAGGGCTGGGATTTCAGACATGGGACCCCAGCATTCCAGCTCTGTCCCCAGCAGCTCCCCCACAGCCAAGGCAGATCCTGCTCAGAGACACTCCCTGCTCTGCACTCCAGTCCCTTTACTCGGAGGCTGAAGCTCCCCTCAGTGCCAGGGCCTGTGGCACCAGGTGAACTTCATTAACATGCAACTAAACCCTCCATTAATCTTAGTGTCCCTCATGCAGTTCACCAGAGTTAAAATGGTATTAAAACAATGACAGAAAAAACAAACCCAAACTTACTGCACTATATAGCAGGCAAAGCTCTCGGAGACCCTGGAATGTCAACATGATC
The DNA here is from genome assembly GCA_013398955.1 of Callaeas wilsoni. NCBI lineage: Eukaryota > Metazoa > Chordata > Aves > Passeriformes > Callaeidae > Callaeas > Callaeas wilsoni. Next base: position 164,001 of record VWPU01000391.1, on the reverse strand, counting down.
CACATAAAAGCACTGGTTTACTTTCTAAACCACAGGCAGGTTTGTCATTCACAAGTCTAAGCAGGACAGAGCAACACATACATCTCAAGACAACTGTTGCTCTCAGAATTCTTATTTATTAAGAGCACAAAGGAAATTTTGCTTAAGTTTTATACATAAAAAAGTAAACAGTAATTTTTTTTTTCTTATAGTCTTTTCCACTGAAGAAAATTGAGAAATAAGTTGTCTTTTTAGATAATGTTTATTTAAAAAAATAAAATTAATTGACAAAGATACCACACTATTTTGCATGCCGGGCACCCCTTGGCTCACAGGACCCTGTTCAGCATGAAACCGCTTTGTCAGCAATGCACGAGCAAAAACCACCCCAGCCTGGCTCCCACCTGGCAGCTGCTGCAGCCACACAACTTAGTGAGATATCTGGGTTTTTACCAGCTCAGGTCTTTAGTAAATAAATTCCAAGTGGACACTAAACAAGTATTTCACTAAGAGATGATGAAATATTAAAATTAAAAGCAAGTCAGATTGCAGCTGTAATTATACTACATTAGAAACTTCAGTTCGTGGGGATCCATTCACCATACAGAGATTAATTTGTAATCAAGGTAATTACAAAGACAGAGCATTACTCCCTGCATGCTTTCCCGGGCTTGGAACCAACAGAGCTGACTACATGGAGAGTTGACTAGGGTGTACTTGGAATTCACTCTCTCAGGCAGGAGACTAGTTAAGGAGTGTTACTGATAACAAAGAAGAAAAGTTATACAACATTGATTATTATAAATTACTTTGTTCTTATCTGCTTTTTGCCTCAGTCTCCTACAAGTCTTCATCCATTCCTGTAGAAACTCAACTCCTTCTCCATTCCCCTGCAGCAGCTCCCATCCCTAGTGGTGGTTCGAGTGCGTGGGGCAGCCCTTGATGCGGAACACGTGGATGTGCAGGTGGGCAGCGATCTGGTTGCACACACTGACACAATATCGGAGCAGGTCAAACAGGGACAGGATCTGCGCATGGAAAAATCATCCACAGTTACAACCACAGGCTCCTCGTGTGCCACACAAGAGTGTAACAGCCCACAATCCACAACCACAGCACTGCAGTCCACTGAGCTGAATCTCCAACTCCAGGAATAACCATTGAATCACAGACTGGCTTGGGATGGAAGAGACCTTAGAGCCCATCCAGCTGCACCCCTGCCATGGGCAGAGACACCTTCCACAAGACCAGGTTGCTCCAAGCCCTGTCCAACCTGGCCTTGGACACTTCCAGGGATGGCGTGTCGCTTCCTAAAGAGTTTCTGGGAATGCTGGGCTTTTTTCCAGCCCAAGCCAAGACAGACTCTTAATTCTACAATCAGAGAGTGGAGAAGAGTTACAGCAGCTACAGAGATACTGTGAAATGCTCCATTAACTCTCAATGGTGATAACCACACACACAAAATCTTTTCATATCACATCAACATAATTTTACTGAAAGGTTAACACTGTTTTTGTACATTAAACTTGAACATTTGATAAGCCCAGATAAGTTGAATTTAAGATGTATTTCCCAATGGGTGCTGGAGTCATGACAGACATTCCAGAGCTTAAGGCACAGCCAGAGCACCCCTGCACTGCCCATCACAGAGCCCCTGCTAACGAGGCAGCAACACTCATCTGCAAAATATTCTAATCTAAGCTTTGAATATTTACTACAGTGCTTTAAAATTTTAAACTATCACAGAGTCATCAAGGTTGGAAGAGACCTTCAAGATCACTGAGTCCCACCATCACCCCAGAGCCACCATAATCATCCTTAACCCATGTCCCCAAGTGCCACATCCAGACACCTCTTGAACACTTCTAGGGATGGTGACTCCATCACTGCCCTGGGAAATTTATTCCAATGCCTGATTAACTGTTTGAGCAAATTTTTTTTTCAAATATCCAACCTGAACTTCCTCTGGTGCAGCTTGAGGCTGTTTCCTCTTGTCCTGTCCCTGTTCCCTGGGAGTAGAGCATGACCCCCACCTGGCTGCCCCCTCCTGTCAGGGAGCTGTGCAGAGCCAGAAGGCCCCCCCTGAGCCTCCTTTTCTCCAGCCTGAGCTCCCTCAGCTCCTCTCTCAGCTGTTTCTGGTGCTCTAGCCCCTTCCCTGAACACACTCCAGCCCCTCAGTGCCTCTCCAGTCAGGAGGGGACCAGAGCTGTCCCCAGGACTGGAGGCACCCCATCAGTGCCAGCACAGGAGGTGGTCACCACACTGGGCTGTCTGGACACACCATGGCTGCAACAGCCCAGGGGCCATTGGCCTCTTGCCCACCTGGGCACACCTGGGTTCATGTCCAGCCACTGTCACCAGCACCACCAGATCCTTTCCCAGCTTTCCAGCCACGCTTTCCCCAGCCTGGAGCGTTCCATGGGGCTGTTGTGACCTGAGAGCAGGACCTGGCACTTGGCGTGGTTGACCCTCCTACCGCTGGCCTGGGCCATGGATCCAGCCTGTCCAGATCCCTCCGGAAGATCCACATCCCACCCAATCTCTTGTCCTCTGCAAACTGACTGGGAGTGCCTCGATCCCCTCACCCAGACCATGCCTGAAGACAGCGCCCAGGACTGTCCCAACACCAAGCCAGGGACACTGTGACCCTGCTCAGCTCTGCACCAGCTTCAAATCCACCCTGTGATGTTCCTTCTCAGTCTCACCCCCCCTCCAGGGGACTCAGCTGGGCACAGCCAACACAATGAATTAGTGGCAGAGCTAATTAATAAAACCAGCTGGGACTCACCAGGGCAATCCAGAGTACAATATATTCATCAATAAAGCTGTTAAAATACTGGTCAAGGAACAGCAGTGCTGGGCCTATGAATGCTGTGTCATACAAATACATTTCACTCTTGGTCATGTGGGCAACCTGCAGTAAAAAAAAGAGAAGTTTAAGAAATACACATGTGCCAGCCAAGGCAGAGTGATTTCAGAATACACAAAGCCAAAACCATACAGTTCAAACCACATTACTGCAAAATATCAAATACTCAAGTGGCAGCAACAGTACTGTTTGAACCATGGAGCTCCACAGCTACAGAGATGCAAAGTTTGCAGAGAGACACCTTTTATTAGAGCAGAGAATGTAGCACAGAAAAAAAAACCTAACATGTTTTCCAGCCCACCTCTTCCTCCTGCCAGAAACCAAACAGTGAAATGGAAGCAGATTGGTAAATTTTAAAGTTGAGCCTGGAAACAAAAACTCACAGCTGCTGGAGCTTCAAAAGTCAGGGACACTTGGTGTTCCTCTCTCTCCACCTCTTTTTCTCCTATTCCATAAGGATCGCCACCTCTCTCTGGTTACAATTTGATGAACACTTTCGGTGTTCAAGTGTGGCCTTCCCACCTCCCTACGTGCACAGAACCCATCCCACACTCCATCCTCACTGCACATCACGGCTGGGATGGGACGGAGCACCAAAGCAGGCCTGGTAAGAAAGAAGCTCTTCTTCCACTGTGAGCTTAAACTCTTCCTCCACTATGAATGTAAACTCTTGCACTGTGAGTTAAGTCCAGCACTGACTCAGCTCACAGTAGCCCAAGAGAGGCCTGCAGAACTGGGATGGCGTTTGAGGCAGGAGCTGTTTGACCCTCATTCATTGACACCTACACCCCTGTACAAACCTGATAATGATTTTAACCCCTATTTATCTCCAATTCTTCAAGTTAAACCCTCAGCAAGTGTTCCAAACCTCAGCAGCTCCATCATCTCCTCTCCTTCTGCCAAGCCTTCCTCCCCTTTGCATCTGAGGGGGATTCCAGCCACCTCTGTTCCAGCCCAACTCCTCACACATGTGCACAGATATGCTGCAAAAGTGTGAATTAACAGCTGGGGAAAAGGGAGAAACAGCTCTGAGCTGTCCTGCCTGTGCAACCACAGCCATCAACTCCAGGTTTCCACTGCCTTTTCAAATAGAAAAAGGCTCTGCTGCACCTCCAGGCTACTTAAAGCAAAGCATGAGTATCTCTTTAGTGCACAAACAAGCACAGGTTACTCAGTGGAATACCTGGAGAGCTCCTTAATCTACAAAATGTTCTCCTGCAACTAGACTAAGGAAGGTTCTGGCACACTCACCACCAGTTTATTTGTGATCTTGGCAGACACGAAGCCAAAAGTCAGGATATAGAGGCAGGGGTGCCTCTCAAAGAGCTGCACAGCAGATTTCTTGTAGATCATTGCAGCCAAGGCAATCACTGAGCCAATATGGAGAAAAGGTGAGAGGACACTCGTTCCCTATGGTGAGATTAAAGCATGAAGTTAATAAAATGCACACATTGCAAAGAAACATCAAAGAGCCCCTCATGTGGTGTGCAATGAGGGGTTAAAAATAAAATCACATTAGAAACATCTTTCTGAATGCAGGTGGTAAAAGGAACAAAAAGTGGTGAAACTTGAGCATACAGCAGCTGAGAGAATGTGGTGGAAACTTTCTGGTGCTGCAGAAGAGTATCAGATTTTAGGCAGCAAGAACACTGCAACAAAAGGTGCTTGTGCACACACCTCCACTTGTTCTTTTACATTGGTAATATGAATAATTCGGATCTTTCAGAAGGATCAAACCCAGAATCTTCTTGAAAAATTTCCTTCTCAATGGATTTTTGGACAGGATTTTTCTATGAACTCTTCAGTGAGGAGTGTATTTGTATAACTTGGTTTATCTCATGAATTCAAAAACAAATATCAAGGTACAATGAGTATTTTTAATCAAAAATTTAAAAATTCTGACTCCTAAATTTACTATTCTTACACACACAGTATTAACTTGTTTTTCCCAAGCCAGCAAGGAGCTGATGGGAAAATATTTCCCATGCAGCAGGGATTATGTTAAATACAAACTGTGGTTGAAGAGCCTCCTTGCTGAGGAGGAACTGGCAGCCCAAGGTACTCACTGCTATAGTGGATCCATTTTTGCCAACTCCACCCGTGAAGATCACACCAAAGTAGTTTGTACAGGAGAATATGGTTCCTGCCACAGTACAAAGAGCTGGGAATATTTTCACCTGAATATTCAGTATTGGAATCTTAATGGAAGAGAGAGAAGAAGTTAAAATATGCACAAACTCAAATTTGGGTTAATATTTCAGGTGCACTCAAACACTCCACTTTCCAAAACAACGTTTGCTGTTCTTTCTCTGCTATACAGAGATTGACATTTCTACAGAGAAAAATGTATTTTCCAAAAATCCTTCCATGAAGCTTCCCAGACTTATGTTCCATTACCAGAGAAGAGACACCAAAAGCAGAGAAATGGACAGAAGCCAAGAACTTGCTCTAAATCATCGCAGGGAATAGAATCATCACCTTTCCTGAAGCTGCGGTCAAGATCAAACTGGGCAGAGCAAGAGCCGCTTGGGATGGTCAGATAAACCCCTTCAAGGCCTGGATCCGATCTTTTGCGCAAGGCAAGGCATGCAAAGGGATCAGACAAGTCAGATCAGAGTCAGTGACCCAGGAGAGGAAGGATGAGGTTGCTAAAGAAGAGGAGAACGAGCATAGGTAGTTTTGAAAGTTTCCTTAGTTTTTTAACAGTCGTGTTTCAAGCAGAACAGGAAAAACTAGAAATGAAGAAGAAAATAGCCCAAACTAAACCACAGGAAATACATTATGGAAGCAAGTGTTTAGAGATAACTACCCAAAACTTCTCAACTGTATCTATTCAACTACTAAAAGCTCTTCATTTGGGAACTGAAGTCATGGCACTCAACTGAATAAACGCTCGGCTCCCCAATGAGTCCAGCCAGGAACAGAAGCCCAAAGGAGGTCAAGTTGCTTCTATTTTTCTTTAATTACACTCTCAGAGTAGCTTTCAGCAGGTAAATCATGGAATATTATGAGTTGCAAGGGACCCATCAGGAGCATCCAGTCCAATCCCTGTTCCTACACAGACAGCCCAACAATCCCACCCTGTGCCTGAGAGTGTTGTCCAAACACTCCCAGAGCTTGAAGATCATTCTTGAAGATCCTAAGTTTTCTATTCCATTCAACAACTGAATCTCTTAATCTTTCCAGGGCATGATTAAGAGGCAGAGCAGCTTTAACCCCTCATGCTTTGTTCAGCTGACTCCCCAAACCCCACCCAGTTTCATGACACTCAAGTATGTTTCTCCCTTGCTAAGGCTGCCCTGTTAAGGCAAAAAAAAAGGCATTTCCTGAAAGATTGTAGAGAAAGAATAAAGATAAATAAAGAGAAGGCTGGAACCGCTGGACTGGAGCACTACTTGTAATCATCCATTAATGTCAGGAGGCTCAGAACTCCCCAAGCTCTTCTTAAAAGCAGGTACCTGTGCTGGCCTCTGCCTCAGAACGGATACTTTAGTATTTAAAGAAGGGGGTGAACTGGCTTTTACAAGCAAAAGGAAACAGTAGCAAACTCCACTACAGGAGTCAAAAGACACTAAGGTTGACATTTCTCCAAGACAAAAGGAGTTGGCTGGGAAAAACACCCTGGAACTCCCAACTACCACTCGAACACTGGAGAAGGATGCTCAAGGAAGGAGAAGATAAGGCCACACTGTTGTAACACCCAGTCTGGCCAGTTTTGGGTTCTTAACACCCTCCTTTTGGCCTTCAAAAGCAGCTGCATCAGTGCAAAACATGTCTACAGAAAAAATTAGTGAAAAACAGCCACATACAGAAATTTGGCAGAGGAAAGCCAGCGGAGTGGATTGAAAAGTCAGCACCTGTTGAATTGCTCCGTGTACAAAATAGGAGCAGCAAGGCCAAAAGTGGGAAGCAGCAAAATCAAGCAAATATCAGATTACTTTTATTTTTTCCCTCTGAGTAGAGGGAGAGAGGGAAATGTCCCTACAAAGTGGCTCTGCAGCCCTGAGTTTTAACTCAGAGAACACTGAAGACAGCCACAAGGCTTCCCTGTCTGGTATTCCATGTATCACCACAGACCCTGAAATTATTCTGCCCTTCCTGGTGATTCCAGGGGCTTCATCCGAAGGCAGAACTTCCCAAAACCACATCAGCAATGCAGGGAAGTATCACTAGCCACATCTTTTGCAGCCAAATCATGTTCTCTGTTAAACCCTCTGACACTGATTACAGAGGGAAGGCTGCACTGCCCAGAGAGCTGATGAATCCAGGTAAATCCTGGGAAAGCAGCATTCCAGGTTGGACAAGGCTTGGAGCAACCTGGTCTAGTGGAAGGTGTCTCTGTCCATGGCAGGGGGTGGAACTGAATGAGCTTTAAGGTCCATTCCAAACCAAACCATTCCACGATTCCAGATTCTGTTTGGAAAGAGCCCAGGCATGGCAATAACCAAGTGGCAGCAGGCAATGGACGGAGTCGGGAGCAGTTGCCAGAGCTGGCATTAAAGGAAGTCTGGAATATTTTGCCACAAAATTACTGCCAGGATTCCAGAGTACCTTCCATCAGTTTTGTGCAGAATGAACTGGGATGTAAAAAATAAAATTATGAGGAAATAGGCCGGAGCAGAGCCCAGCTAAGGGCTCATGGAAGCAGCAGGGAGGAGCATGTAAAAGACCACATGAGCAGATATGGAGCCGCTTCCTCCGGGAACTCCTCCTGCCACCATCCCACAAATCCCACAGCCAGCTGGGCAACTCGGACCCTGGAGTCCTTCTCACAGGGCTGGATCCCAGCTGGAGTTCAGAGCTGTCCAGATATACTGAAGTCACATCTGCCCAATGAACAATTTCCAGAGGGCTGAACTCCAGCTTCATATTCCCAAAGTGTTTGTGCTTTTTCATATTTCAGACCCTGTGGGAGAAAACTCCAGCAACTGCAGCACTTTTCTTGCTTCAAGCAGGAAAATCAAAACCAAAAACTCAATGTATTAAACAAGTTACCCTAAGCTTCCTTGCTTTACTCACATATCCCAAATGATCCCCGCTGGAGCGATACTCAGCATCCCACAGGAATTACCCAGTTCCAGGAGCCTGGGGAGCAGCATTTAACAGGCTTTGAAGAGAATTTACACTGCCAGAAAGGAGGGAGCCAGTACAGGTACACACAGTTTCATGGAATAAAGGAAAGGTAATGAAAGCAACAATTGCCAAAATCCACAAGTCTGTATTTCACCTGTTTCAGAGTGTTTTGCTTTTCCAATGAAAAGTGGAATGTTTGAGTACACAACCACATTTACTCCGTATTTCCCCCAGACAGACACAAATAAAAAATACCAAACCACCAATTTTGCAGTCACATCAAGTATTAAAGGATTAGAGAGGGCTGGGTGAGAAGGGGTTGTGTGATGTATTTTGCTCTGCAAGCAGTTAATAACATTTATCTCTAAATGAACACAAAATCTCACTTGTTGAATTAAACAGGATTGTCATGGGCAACCTGATTAAGGTTGTTCTCTGGAGAAATGCTCCATTAAAATAACCAAACCAACCAAAATAGTTTCGTATTTTTGGGAGCTGCCTTAGGCAAATGCTGCTGCAACCCAGAACTTCTAACAGATTTCAAGATTTTTCTGAAAAGGGTTATTTAAAAGGCTATTTAAGAGTTATTTAAGCTACTTAATAACAAGAGATCAATTTCTAAGCTCACACAAACATCCTTGAATTGTGCCAGAGGTTGCTGTGGCAGCATTTTTTCCCCCTTTTTTTTTTTAAGGAAACAGAGAACAGGAATTGAGAAATTCTCTTTATAACAAAGAATATTAAATTATAGCTGCATGGGAATGTTGGCCACACGAATATTTTTTCAAAACTTGGCACCAATAAGGTGATGTGTAGCCTCATTTTTATTTTCTAATCAGTCCTACCCACCCTCATTCCCTTTAGATGGTATTTACTTAGCAGTTTATAGAATGAATTAAGGGCTTTGGGATTTTAAGCCTGAAAGCACAAGCAGCAAAATCAGGATGGCCATGATTAGCTCATTTGGGATCCCCTACACATAATGTGGGTTCATTGCTCCCATTACACTGCAGATTAGAAATTCATCCATTTGTGGTGAAGCTTTTCAGGGACTTTTGACCATCTCTTGGTGTTATTGAAATCAAGATTTCTTTCACCTTAAGAACAGCATTTATCAAAGACAGAGAGAAGATCAATAACCAGGAAGGAAAACTAGGAAAACCATCCAGGAAATCAATGCTTTGGATTTTATTTCCAGTAAATTTATATATTTTTAATTTATGTATGCACATACATGCTTTTTTGTGGGCAATGCCATTTTGATAGCTCAATGTGGCTTCAGTAATACTTACTATTGTATTATTATCATTATCATTATCATTATTAAACTGTCAGCTGACATGGCCTCTATCAACATATCTATATTATATATAGATATATACATAGATATATATCTATAGATATAAATAAAACATCTGCAGCCAGGCTGCACCAGATGCTCATTTAATCAGGATCATCACAGTTTAAAAGGAAAAACCTGACAAGGGTTTTCCCATTACACAAATCAAGAGTCATCAGTCACATTCAGGCCAAATTAGCTACTGATGGTTCCCAACTGCTCGCCAAGAGATTCCCCCCAAATCTTCATCCCAGTTTAATATTCCTCCACTGTTTGTTGGAGGAATGGAATTCATTCAGGTTTTGGCCAGGATTTCACCAAAGGTTTAAGTTCATGCAATGTTTGATAGCTTTTTACCTGCACACACAAGGTATAAAATAACCTTGTTTTAATGACTCTGGTACAGCCAGAATCCATAGTTAATTCAATGGGATCTGGATTCAAAAATCTGCTTCCATTTATAAGGAAAAGTGAAACCTTCCCGCAGAAGTGAAACTGTCTCGAGATGTGCAGGAGTCCTTCAGTGATCACGGGATTGTTACAAAGGATAAAATAAGAACATGAGCAAAATTACCAGAGATTGCCAAAAAGGTGGTCCTCCAATCACTGCCAGTAAATGCATGATTATTATGAAGATTTGTACTTCAGTCACATCAATTCTGATTAGGTACAAAAAGCCAAAAAAAAAAAGCAAAATTATTCAAAGCAATTTCAAGTCAGTTATTCGCAAGCTCAGTGGCGCGACTCTGTCATGCACAGTATAAACACCCCAAAAGGGTGAGGAAAAGAGGAAAAACTTGCAAATAATTTAGAAGGCAAAAGTGTATTTGGTTTAATTGTTCAAATTAAGAGTGATGTGCTATACTTTTGTTTTACTTCACAGTGCAGGAACAGAAATCCATTTTATCAACAGGAAACATTGGAACTCTTCACTGCCCAGTGGCAGCTGCCGAAATAAATATTCAGTTTTAACCTTGTCCACCAAAAAAAAAAGAATTAGTACAGATGATAAAATTCTAAAAATATATTTTTAATCCCTATTATATTCCCTACCCTATCTTAATATGAATATTCTCTGAATAGCATCAAGCTTTGAAAAGAAACACAAATCCCTAAAGAGTTGATGGAAATGGTGCAGTGGCAGCAAGAAGAGAAACCACTTCTGATTCCAGCAGAGCCAGGATGTGCTGCAGGAAAGAATGGGAGAAAACAGGGAATTTATGGCTTTGTTTTAAGGACCATGTAAAAGTCTTGGAGGTAGAAAGAGGGGAAAAACGAGTGTACAAATGAATGCCAGAAATATGAGTATATAAAAATACAAGTGAAATGAAGAGGATGGACTTGCTGGTGTAATATATATATATGGGGGTGTATATATACATGTTATAAATAGGCATACACATTTTACATATCTATATATATGCAAAAAAATGTATGTTATATGTAAAAAGTATGTTATATATAACAAATATATTATAGCCATATAATAGTATCTTGCCCTGAAGTGCTGCATCAAAAACAATCCTTCAAGTCAGCTTGAAACATTTCTGGCTTATTCTTATTTCCAATTAGACAGTTCTACCTAAAAGACTCCAAATCACTTCCTGCACACATAGGCTTTGCTGTGACAAAACACCTGCACAGGGAAGGAGCATTACGGGGTGGGCTTTCCTCTGTCTGCCTTAAATGAGCTACAAGACCATGGAATTGATTTTAATGCGAGCTCAGTGTTTCTCTGCAGACTTTGTTTCAGTTTGGGAGTGGATCCTCTCATTTGAGGATCTCCAGTCTGGCCAAAATATCTTGTTTCAGCAGCAGACCCATATGCACAGGGGATAATTCCGAGGCTGCACCTAAATCCCATGGAGGACATCCCGCATGGCAGGAGGTGGAATAAGATGAGTTTTAAGGTCCTTCCCAACCCAACCTATTCCATGATTCTTTGCTTTGTCAATTTGCTTTTCATTACACAAACCTGAAGATGCGACACCCAGGAAATAACCTTCGGAGCCTTCCTATATTCAATTTGCTCAATAACAATCCTGCAAGGCAATCACAACTGTCTGGGGGAAAAATTAACTTCCACTGTGGAAAGAATGTTCTAAAGTATGTTTTCAGTCCTGATACAAACAAATAGAGCCACTGAAGTACCTTGCAAGAAGGAAAATTAAAATGCTCAGCAGAGACACACAAACCAACTGATTTAATGCAAATTGCTTCCTCACAGCCCTTGGAGTCAGCATGGAAATGTGTTCTCAGTGTGTCCAGCCAAGGAAGGGCTGGAGCAGCTCCATTCCAGGAGTGCAGGAATGTGTTTTAGCCCATTTCACTACTTCTGTCAATCACCTAAAGAACAGAAAGAAATGGAGAAAGTTCACAGAAATAGTGACTAATAACTCATGGAGGTAACTCCAATTTACAGCTTTCCTTGGATAGGAAGCCAGGTTTCTTTTGGCAGCAGAAATCTTATGCACAATAAAGCAGTGTCACGTATGGAAACCCGAGTTGTTCTGCTAGACAAACCCTTGCACAAGACCAAGAGCCCAATAAATACATGGGGAGCAGTGCCTGGATTGAGGTTAGGGAGACAGTTTTATCTTTACACAACCACGGCACAACCTTTACTCCCCTGCCCAGGGCTCTGCCCTTCCAACTCAAACAGAAACAGCATCAGGTAGCCAAGGATATTTGTTAAAAGCTCCTTCCTGACTTACAGTAAAAATCTCCTATTGCAGAACAAACACAGGCCTTAACTTCAGTTCCACCTTAATATTCTGTATTTTTAATACCAAATGGCTCCTTAAAACAGAAGACAAAAGCATTAAGACCTACTGAGGAGAAACTAAACACCAAACTATCACCTAAAGAAAGCATAAATGCTTAATCCCAAGGAGGAAAAAGGCCTGGGAACATCCCATGCTCATTAAAAGCACTGTCAGATGACTTTAAATGATAGGCTTGATATCAGTAAAGCACATGCCTGATGTTGGAATTATTCAGTGAATTTTTTTCACAGGATGTCAAGTGGCCTCTAGACAGAAATCTAAGAATCCAGGAATCCACAGGCACCTCCTCAAAGCTGGACCACAGAAGGGAACAACATCTGGTAACAGAAGGTGGTGAAAGGGGCATATTGTTCCTGTCTGAGTTTAACTTGAATTCAAGGCAACTGTGCAACCACAGCATGAACCAGATACATCTATGGTGCTGCTACATGGAGCACTCATCCCAACTTCCTTAAAATCCAACCACTTTCTTCCCCCAAAAACACCGGCTCAGCCCCACTTTCTCTCCTGTGCCAGCACCATCTCCTGCCATCAGTGGGGTCAGGAGATTGGCTTGGCTAAAATGATCCAACAAAAAAAGAAGAAATTCCTGTCCCAATTCCAACACATCAGCTATCCTGGTGGGTTTTTTGTGACCTCAGAAATGCTGGAAGCCCTGAGGAATGGGCAGGGAAGGTCTGCTCAGCCCATGGAAGCCACACAACCCAACACTGAGCCAGTGGGACTGGGCAGCTCCAGATTGGGGAGGAATAAATAGGAATGACAGACAAGTGGATGGCTACCAGCCTTCATAAAAGTCCTAAACAGCCCCTAAAATGAAAAATAAGTGAAAGAATGCCATTATAAACCAAAGCAATAATGGTTTTGTCAAGAGAGACATGAGCACTGCCTGAAAATCATTAACACGTCAGGTGATCGAGAGGACATTCTAACACCTTAATGATTAACATGGATTTATGCATTTTATCCAGGTAAAATGAGCTAGCAATCCAAAAAATCCATAGATTGCCTGGGTCACCACAGTGTTTTTAAACTCTGGTAGAGCTGGGAAATACCTAATAAAATGGGAAGGCAAAAGAAGGGCCGCAGGAAAGAACTTGCTCAGTTTGGATGGAGACTGACCACTGCCTTTCTTTTTGAGGGAAAATACATCCAGCTTGCTTTAGTGGATAGGGAATTTATTTGCAAAGCAGGGTGATAATGTTCCTGCTTAAATATGACATCATTAGTGCCGTATTTTAGTCTACATCAAGTTCCATTGCATATTCAAGTGACTCTTCCACGGTAAAGATTAGAGAAAACACAGTTTTGGAGTAATGGATCATTTATCAAATTATAGTAGAAAAATAAGGGAAAAAAAGTGGAAAATAGAGAAAGGCCTTTGTTCCTGCAGAATGCCTCATTTAATTATATAATTACATTTAATTACACACAAGCAGGTACCACACACAGAGCTGTAAGGAAGCAAAACCATTTCAAAGCAAGAAGGGAATCAGCCAGTTCAAAGATTCTATTTTCAACTTGTGTTTGTACATATTTACTAATTTAAATACTACAGTAGAAATCCTAAGAAAAAACAAACGGGAAGAGCAAGCAGCATGAATTCTGCAAGGGGTTCTTAAAGCCTCTGAACTGGGATATTTTTATTAAGTGGGTTATTTTCAGGCATCACTGGAGCCACACTTCCCCCCAACCTGACAGCTTTGCTGCCTGATGTTTCCTGACAGAACTGAGTCATGTCATCACTGCCCAGACACTGACACTATGCACATTGTGTGGAGGACCATTAAGCCCCATGAAATGAAGAAAATGAAACAAACCCTTTTCCCAAGACATTCCCACACTACAATAGATGGACGGAAAGTTATTGTGTGAGTTCAGTGGACACAAAGAATCAAGTTTCAAAAATCTCTTCTTCAAATAAACCAGGAGCTTTTTCATCTTCTACAAAATAAACAGAGGACCCTGAATTGAGGTTTAAGATCAGCAGGAACATCCAGGTGAAGAACAGGAACAAAGAGCTGATGCTGACGACATCGCGAAGAGCCCAGACTCAAAATTTAACAAACTAAAATACCCAGACAGAACATCCAATGGCAAGGCAGGGGAGAATACTCACAATAATGCTGAGAAGTACTGATTCTGCAGCAAAGTGATGTTAGGGAAGAATAAAAACCAGCAGCACTGTAGAAGACAGGGACAAGGTCAGAAAACGTCAGCACTGCACTGGGGGTAAACCATGGGCTGAAAACCAGAATACCTGAGGATTTATTTCAAATAAAGTCAGGGAAGCATAAAAGCTGTGTTTTCAAATGCACATTTCAGCCCTCGCTCCCTATCTGCCTAAATTCACAAGACAGGAGAACTCCTGCAGAGCTTCCACATGCAGCTGCAATTCCTGTGGTGACACTGCCACCCATGGATTCTCCTGTACACACTGCAGTGTTTTCCTCTATTGACCCTCCTTTTCCTGTTGTGACAAACTGAAATGCAGATTATTTGCCAATCTTCAAACTTGTAGTCTTCCCACATAAGAGAGGATCCAGAGAACCTCAGCCTGATTTGAGTTAGAAGGGACCTCAGCGCTCATCTCATTCCACCCCCTGCCATGGGCAGAGACACCTTGCACTACCCCAGCTTGCTCCCAGCCCTGTCCCACCTGTCCTTGTACGTTCCAGGCATGGTGCGTCCCCATCTCTGTGCAACCTCTTCCAGGTCCTCAGCACCCTCACAGGGAGGAATTCCTCCCCACTATCCCATCTAACCCTGCCCTCTGGCAGTGGGAAGCCATTTCCCCCCTTGTCCTGTGACTCCATCCCTTGTCCACAGTCCCCTTCCAGCTCTTTAGGCACAGGAAGGGGCTATAAGGTCTCCCTGGATCCTTCCCATCTCCAGGCTGAACATCCTCAGCTCTCCCAGCCCTTCCTCATACAAGGTTTCCACCCTGCTAATCACTTTTGTGGCCAAATATTGTCAGGAACATTATTATTTTAACATTTTGTTTTCTACAAAAGGCTGAGCAGTCTCCAGATTGAACAATCCTCAACATCTTTATTTGCAATTCTTCTATATCGTTGTGCTAAACTGTATTTAAACAGCCCAATTCTGGTCTTTGAAAAACCACCAAGGCAAAATGTTTCAAACCAAAGCCACATTCCATCAGTACAAGAACTGCAGGGCAACACTGCAGAGCTGCACGGAGAGGGAGGCAGTGATGAAACTCTGGCACTTCAAGAGTGAATGTGGGGAATAATGGAGTAAACCTATTTTGATTCCCAAAATATTTTTATTTTCCAATTTTTTAATCCTTCAGGTTCTTCTAAATAATTTTCCCATAGGCAACAGGGATAAACAAACTTCATTAACAATTTAAGACTTTTTCCCCTCCTTGGTGAACATAAAACCTTCCTTCCCAGCAAGTGCAAGGTTTAGCTGTGCTGCAAGAATTTGAAGTTATCCATTTCATTCTGTCCCAGCTCCTGTATTATTTTCAAGACAGGGTTATATTATTAGATATACTCAGTACAAATATTTGTGTCACATGAAGCAGAGAGAGTATGAATATGCATTTTCTGTAGCTTACTCATCAGAGATGTGCAATACTGACCTAAAAATCTGTTCTGCCTGACCTCTGAGTGTGTAAGTGACGGATGCTTGAGTAAACCTCTTGGAAGCAGCAGCATCTTTAGTTATGAGTGAAGACTAAAACTAAAGATGCCAGAAGACATCTGAAATGACTCATGCCAGAATGTAAATAGATTTTAAAGTCTATCCTGTAATTCAGTGATAACACTGGGTTAAAAAAAGTGTGTGAGGAGACTTGTCACAGGCAACACCTGGGGTTCTGTCTCAGGACCCAGTGACAAGAGCCTGAGGGATAGGACAAGGGCAAGTGGCTTCCCAGTTCCAGAGGGCAGGGACAGATGAGACATCGGGAAGAAGTTCCTCCTTGTGAGGGTGCTGAGGCTCTGGCCCAGGGTGCCCAGAGAATCTGTGGCTGCCCCATCCCTGGCAGTGTCCAAGGCCAGGCTGGACGGGGATTGGAGCCACCTGGGCTAGTGGAAGGTGTCCCTGTCCATGGCAGGGGGTGGAATGGGATGAGCTTTGAGACCTCTCTAAACCAAACCATCCTGGGACTCTGTGAAAATGCCCTGCCCAGCCCATCTCCTTACAGCCCACTCCCCAGCTGGCTGTAAAACCAGTATCACCAGTATCTCCTGGGCTGGCAAAGGTGGACATCTCCAGCAGCTCCAGGTCCTTGCACCTGCCCTTCCTCTCTCTCCCATCCCATGGCAAATTGTCCTACTCCTGTTCAAACAATTTCCTTTCATCACCCAATCTATTTCCACTCCACAACCATCATTTCAGAACTCTGAGTGTTTCAGAACTATGTGATTTGATAATTTTTTCCATCCTAAGTGACTCCTTGGTCAGTTGAGATGTTGATATCACAGGCTAAAATCTTGATTTAAACTCTTCCTTCCTTTGGATTACTGCTTGCTAAATTACCATTTCCTGACACTATTTCCAGCCTTTAATAGATTATGAACAGAGTACTTTAAAAATTAAGTGACTGATGTCACCTGACTCCCTTCGGAGCCACCCAGCTTCCAGGGTCAGCTGAAGACACGTCAGGATTCACACCAGATTGCTGATGGTGCTGCCTCTAAAGCAGAGCTGGCAATTCATCTTCCTAAATAACCTTCTGAAAGCAGAGATTTTGCTGAGCTACTACATGAAAAAACAAAAGAGCTATTAGAAAATAATTAGCATCAACAGAGGTTTAACAAAGGGTATGTAAACCAGCAACCAAAAAAATAACCTCACTTTTATTTAACATCTGATGCAGTTCTAAGAAAGAGATCAAAAAGCTATTCTTATATCCTCAAATATTTCAAGGAAAAGTCCAGGCTAAAAATTCATCAATAATAATTATAGCCTATGAGATATTTCAAGAAATCCAACTCATTCACTTTTAATGATAACATTTTATTGGGAGGGGACCTCACCCACATACAATGGATTAGCCAAAAAAAAAAAAAAAAAGAGGTGAGATAAGGAAGAGAAAATCCTTTCTAAGGCTAGCAAACTAGAGAGGAGAAGGATTTATTTAGCACAGACCTAAGCAAAAGCATTTTGAAAATAAAGACAAGTTGGAAAGGAAGCTACTTCCTCATGAAGCTACAAGCACAGGGATCAAGCTGCACAACTTAAACCAGACATTTTTAACCAGACTTTTTCAGTTATTACACAAGACACAGTTCCCTGAAAGAGCTAAGAAATTATCTTTTTTTGGTGGAAAGGTATTGAAATGGCAGCAACAAAAAGTTTTTAAAAAGTAGTTCCAACAACATTATTGTACACCCACACTTAGGGCTGCTTCCACAGCCCTGCTTGGCTTTTAGGTGAAGCCAAAACTGTGATAAAATAAAAAGAAAAGTTTAAATCAAACTTTTGTTGATAAGGCAGGTTTTGCTTTGGTTTCAAATAAAATGTGATGCTTTCAAAAAAATTTGTTTCCAGTTAAATCAAATTTTTCCTACTCATTCAAATATTTTTCCTCCTTGTGTTAAACATGAAAACAGTGATGAAATCCCCTGGAGAAGCTGCTTTCCACAGAGCAGTGCATGACAAAGGTGCTGCCTTGCTCAGTCCATGCCACTGCCAGGTTAAGGCTTTACCGTGTAATTCCAGAACCAGGGCCCCAGCGTTCCCGTGAGGAGCTGGATTGCTACAGTGCAGAGCATGGACTCTGTCACATCAAATCTACATGCGAGGGAGAGAAACAGGTCAGAATGTGCTCCTGAGCACTCCTCTGAAGGGGAGCCATTAAAACATCTTCTGTCAGGGTGAAGGACAAAATCCAGGGTCGGGATGATTCAAAGGGCAGGTCAGGGAAGGGATTAACAATCACAAAATCCAGGAGTATTAACGAATTAACAAAAACATTCTAACCTACATAGTATTTTTCACATTTAAATCTTCACTCAGAACTTCTGCAATTTACAGTTTTATGGTATCACTCCGACACATGAGGAAAAACAATCATTTGGTGTGTGCATGAGGGAATAAATGAAATTCCTTGCTCTGAGTCACAGTGAATAAAATCCATAACCAAGCACAATCCAGGACTCTCATCTCCTGACCTCACGTTCCTGTCTCCAAATGACACCGTATATATAAATTATTTAGCTGAAGATGCTCCTGCATGTTTTAGTGGTGCAGAAATGCAGATTGTATTTGTTTGACACCTCTGAGGGAAAGGAAGAAGTTCCACCTCCCTCCTCATGCAGCTCCAAGAAGTGAGCTCTGGACCCCTGCTCAGGGGTAATCACACTCCATTCTGTGTATATTTATTTCTCACCCCTGACAGAAAGGGATGAAAAAATATGCTGGAGCCAACAGAGCCATAGAAACCACGCTTTCTCCTAATACAGTGCGATGAATCTGCATTTTACCATTAAAAAATATTTTTAAATGGAATCAAATTTTTAAAAAAAAAAATCAAACCATCTAGTTTAAAAAGAAAATAATTCAGCAGCAGCAGCAGGTTCAGCCAGAACACAGCTCCTGTTTATTGCTGTGCTTATCAGAGTATGCTGGAACAGACACTCACCATGCCAAGGGATTAAAAATGGGCAGCACAGAAAGGTCTTTGAGGCCCCACTGCAGGGCTCAGGTGCAGTGATGATGTGCAGACCCCAGGCCTGAGGAGAGGGGCCACTGAAGTTCAGCCTGATAAGCATTTTCAGTTTAATTGTCACAGCGAATAACACAGTAAATAGCTGGGAGAGGTAATAGTTGGTATTTTAGGGAATACAGGAAGAGAAAGCCACATGTCCAAATCCCACAGCTGCTTTGGTGCTTCACGACAGCTGCAGTATCTGTTCCTTTTTTCTGTTATTTTAGGTGATATTTGTAATCCAGACATGGATCTATTTTTTAAACATCATCTGGGGAGTTTAAGAAGGGGCATCGACCTCGGCATGTGCTTCACTCCACAGAGATGCTGGCAGTGACAATCCCTGTGCCTGCTCTGCTGGGAACCCTGTCAGGCTCCTGAGTCTGGAGCCAATTAACAACAGGGGATTAGTGCTGCATCCAGAATATATCCCTTGTCAGTGCTAATTTTTTGAGTGTATTCCATGGGCAATTCTTAAAAGGCTCTGTTTCACTAAAGAAGTCATTAGACAATTCAAGAGCCACCAGTGGCTCAGGGCTCAGAAACAGCTGCAGGCAGTCCCTTCCTTGTGCTAACAGGGAACCCAAACTGAGTTCAAATGGAGAGATTTCCTGAGAAAATGATCCAACGACAACAGGAAACAGCCACTTACACTGGAGATGACCCTGAAATCAAGTCAATCACTAGCAATACAGCTGATCTAATACAGCTTTTTAAGGCTGTGTGAAACTACGGGTGAGGTTTATGCACCATCCTCCTCTTCCTCTCCAACACACAGAACTCCATGAAAAAGTCCCAAATCACACCAGACAAGAAAAAACACTCCTTCCTCAACAGAAAACAGAAGTTACGGGGCTGAAAAATTCACAGGGATCCATCTACCAGTTAATGCTCTGGTCTGAAAAATGATGATTTTTCCATCTGTCTTGTCCATATCTACTGAGTGTGCAAGTGGGATTACTAAGGCTGGGCAATGAACTGGGAATCTGAACAGGAGACAAAGCACTGTTTTCTTAAGGGAACCACAGCAGCAAGAAAAGAATGTTCAACATCAGAACACGAGAGAAAGAAAGGCTGAAAGTCACATGCTAGAAGTGCTATTAGAGTTTTATCCTAACTCATTCCAATCCAGCAGCTTCACTTGAATGCAATAAAATACAACAGTGTGAATAAAGCAAACTGTACAGAAAAAATGAGAACATGAATTAGAATTATTTCCAGTACTAGGAAATTCATGTTGAGGGAAAAATAATATTAAAAATGAGCCATAAGCCCCTTTCCTTGTTCTAATACACATTCAATATTTAAGTTTTTCCTTCTGCTGCTCACAGAGGTAAATAGAAGTTGCACAGGTCAGGAAATAGCCATGTGCTTGTTATGTTGTAGTTCCTTATTTCACAGAGCAGTGAGAACTCTAAGGATTTATCAGAACAATCAGGAGCAGCATCTCCATACATAATCAAAGGGATCATGACTGAAAATGCTGTTAAAGGACTTGGGGGAGGGAAGAGGAAGAGGATGTGGAAAACCTCCCCACACCTTTTCCATGAGCCCTCAGCAGCTGCACAGGTTTCTGTGACACTGCCACTGTGACTGAGGGAGCAGGAGGTGCAGGCTACCAGCACCAAACTTCACACCCACCTCAAAAACACTTCAACACCTCCTGCTTGCAAGCACAGAGAACCCAACATCCCCTGACATCAACAGAGGCTCTACTTAGCCTCAGACTCTCCTCTGCAAATAACCTGGGTGTAAAAGTTCTCCAAGAAGTGTTGGGAAGTTTAAGCTCTGCAATCATGGGGATTATTGCCTTATCTCAGAGTGGAGGTCCTGAGGCTGTTCCCAGAAGCAAGAACTGAATGTGCTAAAAGCTGACTTGGAAGGTTTCCATGCCTGTATTTCAGTATTTGGTGTGCAATGTCTCTGCAAGACAAAACACCAACTCCTCCTCTGCTGAGGCTGAAGAGGAAGGTTGGCTTAGCTGCTTTCTGAAATCCACCCTCATCTCCTCACCTCACCTTTGGAACTTAGTGGCAACAGTGGTGACAGGGCTCAGGTGAACCAATCCAACCTTCCCTCCTTCCTGAACCAACCCATTATTCCACAGGCTCTTGGGCCTGTACAGCTGCTCCAGAGTTACTGAACAGGAAGGTTCTCCCAAATTCTCCAACTCTCCTCAAGAAAGGCTGTTCTGTTCAGCAGCCTGAATTATTTTACTTTCTCTTTGGATTATTATTCAAACAGCAAAGTAACCATTTTTAACTTTTCAGTTATATGAAAACTGGTAAAAACTGATTCTTCCTCTCATATTTATGATATGCCTTTGTGAAACCTCCTTGGAAACTAATTTCTATCTTATTGAGTCTCTATTTACACATATATACACAGCTGTAATTCCTACCATCACTAACTTTTGGTATTTTCATTAAAAAAGGTTGGAATAAACCAGAAAATGCAGTAACTGGTAGGAGAAATGCTGGAGACCATGGTACAGCAGCATCCTCATGTCTCTGGATGGACCCTTGAGTCTTCAGTGCCCACTGGGTTTTTTCAATATGATTCAGCACCTCCAGCACGTCCATCATGAACAAGTGCACCAGGACTTTACCTGAGCAGTTTGTGTCTCATGTCTCTCAAGGAAACACTCAGGCTGGACAAGGGGGAATGGCTTCCCGCTGCCAAAGAGCAGGGTTAGTGGGATATTGGGAAGAAATTCCTCCCTGTTAGGGTGGTGAGGCCCTGGCACAGGTTGTCCAGAGAAGCTGGGGCTGCCCCATGCCTGGAAGTGTCCAAGGTCAGGCTGGACAGGGCTGGGAGCAACTTGGGCTAGTGCAAGCTGTCCCTGCCCATGGCAGGGGATGGAACTAGACGAATTTAATGTCCCTTCCCACTCAACCAATTCCATGATTCTGTGATTCTGAGCTGTGCTGCAGAATCCAGCTCTGACAGGGATAGATGGCTCCGACCCCCTGGATGTGGGACAGCCCATGCAGTCAGGTTGTGCTCTGACCTTGTGCAGCTGAAAACATCCTGAGCCTGCACACACCTGCTTCTCCTCCTGCACTTCCTGCAGGGACCAGGACCACTACTGAATCCAAGTGGGATAACCCTGGACTGGGGAAGAACCAGGTGATCACATCTGGGCTCCAGATAACATCAGGAAAATCCTTTCAGGATTTGTGCACCATATTCCCTAATGATCTGTTTTCTGCAGCATGTTCACATCTGCTTCCACAAGGACACATGGAAGTCCATCATGGCTTGTCAGTTTGATTTTTGGGATATGCAGGAAAAAATTCTCTGTTTCCAAAGCAGAGGTGCCCCAGTGACAGCACAGCTGCCCCAATACATGACTCAGCTCATCCTGTGCTGCAGCACAGCAAATCCACAACCCAGCCAAACCAGTTGCTGTGCTGGAAACCAGGTCAGGAGAACCAAGTCATTATTTGGGCTGTTTCAATACTGAGTATCTCTCTGCCATTCAAAATCACCTTTTTCTTTTTCAAATGTGCTGAGTACTCCTGTTCTTCCATAAGACCATTCCCAAATCAGGTGCTTAAGTAAAACTTCTGCATTTAACTCTATCTCTGCTGTTCCCTGATGCCTTTGCACTGCTATCATTACAGTAACTTTCCTAGAGCCTGTCCCACTTGCCTTGAGACACTTCCTGCATCCTCCTGGGGAATTTTAAAGCAATACTGACCTCTAGCTATTATTTGAGCTGTTCAACCAGCACCAGCTGCTTTTTGAAGAGTGCAGTGGTTGCCAGGATCTAATGGAATTATGTGATCATTTGAAGATGGAGACAGATCACAGGACTTTATTGACTCACTTGATTATTTGAAATCCTGGAGTAGCACAGGGACCCCCTACAGCTGTCAGGGAGAAGACAAAGAACCTACACAGCTGATGGATTCAGTAATCGGGCCCAAATGAATGAAGTTTTCCTCCTTCACCTGCAGAATCTGTAGGAATCTCGCAGAGTGGATCCCATTTCCTCCTCCCTCAGTGGAACTGATCCTGCCCTGGAGTCTGTCTGACATACTCTGCTCAGCTTCAGGGACTTGCCAAGGCTGGTGCAGTGACACCAAAGAGAATCACGGAATTGTTAAGGTTGGAAAAGCCCTCCAGAATCATCAAGTCCAGCCTGATCAATCCCCACCTTGTCATCAGCCTTGAGCACTGAGTGCCACATCCAGTTGTTCCTTGAGCACCTCCAGGGATGGGGCCTCCAAACCTCCCTGGGCAGCCCTTTCCAATGCCCAACCACCCCTTCCAGGAAGAAATTCCTCCTGATGTCCAACCTGACCCTTCCCTGGTGCAGCTTGAGGCCATTTCCTCACATCCTGTCCCTCATTCTCTGGCAGCAGAGCCTGACCCCCCCTGCCTGACCCCTCCTGTCAGGGAGTTGTGCAGAGCCAGAGGGTCCCCCCTGAGCCTCCTTTTCTCCAGGCTGAGCCCCCCCAGCTGCTCCTGGTGCTGTAGCCCCTTCCTCATACACAAACCACACACTGTTCCACAAGCACACACTTTGTCTGACACGCTAATTTTCCTGGTTTTTTTACGATGGACTTTTCCAGCAAGCCAGACTGATTCTATAATTGAACATTTTGGGCCTGTGTGGAAGGAGTGAAATACAATCTCTCCCTTTAGCACGCTCTGCTCTTCTCCAAGCCATTTGATTATCAAGTTTTCTCTGCACTGGACATATCTCATCACAAATAGAGTAAGCAATAACCACCTGTCTGCTCTTTCCTGCTGCTTTGGAATTAAGGCAAGTCAAAAACACCCCACCACATTCCCTAAAACATCCCTCTCTCTGAGGACTTTCAAGAGTCACTACATCGGGTACAGATAGGAGAAAGCTCCTGTGTACAAGGATCTTTTTGGTTCCTTTCAACAGCTGTCTCTGATCCCACTTATTCAGGATTAAGGATACCTAGGTCTGTGCACTGCAGTGAATCTGAAACGGTTGATAAAATACCTTTTTTTCAGTTTTAGATTAGTGAAACAGAAGCTTCATAAAAAAAGTGTCAAACAGTGAGAATCTGTTAACTGGATAAATAGTCTCATGGTTTTTGCATTAAAATGAACATCAGCTTATGACAGTCTATTAACCTTGTGACATAGGGCAAAAGAAGGAACAAATGTGTTTACTACACAGTGCTGTGTTATCTAAATTAATGATTCACACATTTAGGTGCTTATTGCCTGCTTTGAATTAGCTACATATTAACGGTCATCACATTCTTATAATATAAGGCCAGGCAGAAAAGTCTAATTTGCAGAAAAATGCCTCCAAAATACAGATTCCTCACAAAGGAATATCCCAGTGGACACCAGCACTGACCCAGACATTTCTCTGCAGCACAACAGCAGTTTGGGGAGGTTGATACTTCCATCTGTAAAGTCAAGCACATGTCAAGGTCAGGCTTTTGTGTTCTTTGATCAATAACCAGAAATCTTTGATTATCAGAGCCCTGTAAAGTTCAAAGGGAGCTAAAAGCATTCAGATCTTTGGTACAGCATGAAAGTGAGACTCCTGAAACAGGAAAAGATTTGAGCCACATGTCTTATTTTAAAGATTTAAGTACCAGAATGGGATAGTTTCAGTCAATCTGCTTTAGTGTATTCAGAGTGGGAAAAGAAATCTAGATTTTCTTTTTCTCTTCCTCTAATAGACATTTAAAATTGATCCAACATCCTAAATTTTTGAGCAGAAACACAGAAGTTTCTAAGGAGCATCTGCGTTATTGAAACAGTATCCTGCCAATAAAAGCTGTCATATACAAGAGGCCCATAGCTGTACTGTTTTAGCAGTATCTGGGTACTTATAGACCAGCAATTATACACCATAAATAATAGTCTATTAGACATTTGCATGTAGTTGCTGTAGAATTGTTTCAAAATCCCACAAACTAAGGGCAAACAGTTTCCAGATGCAAAAAGAAAAAAAAAAATCTGCAGTGCATTTATTTGAAATGTGTTTGTTCACTCTATGAATGCAAACATAGAATAAATTCTCAACATAGAATACATTTATTTCCCCATTAAGGCTAGAGAATCCCACAGCTCACCAAGTCCTCGCGTTGCACCTCCCACCCACCCTCATCCAGCAGGAAACAGGATTTTAGCTCCTAATCTTCTTGGCATTGCAATTTTGGTTCCATTTACTGACAGAACCATGATCTGCACTAACCAAAAGGGATTCAGAACTTTAAATTGGAGGCACAATGGCAATTAATACAGTATATTTTAAAAGTTATGGTTAATATTAACAATTAACTGCACATCACAATCAAGCAGTATCAAGACAGAGTTTAATGAATGCTAAAGCCAGACTGCCACCATCTGGGATAAAACAGCAGGTACTTTCCATTAGTTATTTAGCTTTACATCACATCAAAAGCTCTAATTAACTAACAGGCCAAAAGGACATTTTACCACTCCTAACACAAGCTAAGGGACATTCACTATTAATTTCAGGTCCAACATTTGCCAGAAGCTGTAAGTGTGTCTCTATGGATAAAAACAATTTGCTACTGCTCTGAGGAGCTGCACTATGCCCACGCAAGGTGCAATTCAGGAGAACAGGGTGCCTTTCCCTTTCTCTCAGCCAGGTACTTACATGCCGAAGCGCAGCGTCCCCGAGACGTACGTCTGCCAGTGCGCGCAGTAAAACATGAATGTCCCAGCAAAACAACAAAAGAACATCCAGTCAGGGTTGGTGCCCAGCTGCACAGCAATACAAGTTCCCAAAACCACAAAGACTGCAGGAGAAAATCAGTCACAGAGTGAAAAGGGTGGATGTGTGTAAGGATCCTCACCAGAAGCAAAGCTAAGAACAGGGCCCAGAGGAGGGACAGTGGGAAGGTTACCCTGGCATGGTTATTTCACAGACATAAGAGATTAACACTTCCACTTGAAAAATACAGGCTGTACAATATAGATTTCAATCCATATCAGTTATTAGAAGTCATCAATATTAAGGGTTTCTAAGTCTCCTACATTTTTATTCCCTGTGACGCCTAATCCCATTAAGGGACCTGAGTGATTTCAGCAGCTGCAGCCTGCAGCAAGTTTTGGGATTTTCACCTGCATTTGCCGGACATTTTTCCCTGTATTCTGAAATTTTCTGATGCCATTAAGAAAATCAAATGTCTGGATACATTCAAAATGCATAACATATCTAAGCTTTCCCCTCCACTCTTTCCATACACAACTCTGATAAAGAATTAATCAAATTTAAAGCGTAAGACCATTAGAATTTAAGGAACCAAAAACACCCGATCAGGACTTGGACTCAATCTTGTGAGACCCTTCCAACTCAGGATTCTATGATTTTACAATTTTTTTTGCAATGGGGTTAAACTATAGGCTGGCTCAATGAACTCCAGCCACCCAGGAACTGACCTGGAAGACTCTAATCTTAAACTCTGACTTAGAGAGTCCCAGTTGTTATGCTTAGACCAGTCTTGATATCACTCTGTATCAAGTAAATATGAAATAATATATCAGAGTATTCTGACAACTTTTTACAGAAAATATTTTAGAACGTAAGCTCGGCTAAAGCATCACAGAGAAGTGCTGGCTCAAGTTGAATTAGTCACATGCTTAGTTTTGTTTTCAGTGTAATACAAGAGAAGACATTCAGCTGATCCAGAGCACTGTCTGTGGAAAGAAAGGTGACTTTCCTGGTTGAAAGTGATACATTCAGCACTATCAGTTGTCCTTTCTTTTGTAAAGAAGCTTTCTTATTGTATTGCAGATTTGATCTCTGAAACAGAGTAATTTAATCCTCCTACTTCAATTAAAAATGACAACAATACCTGTGGACAGTGAATCACAGCCATGATCAAAAAGCTCTCCTAATGGAGTGCTGCTATTTGTCCTTCTTGCTTGTTTTCCATCTATAGCATCCAGAGACTGGTAGATGAAAAGGCCACAAGCACAAGCAATGTATGCCCAGGGAGGTGCCTAAGAGAGAAAGGCAATCACAATAAGGTTTAAAATATTCTTTAAAGAAAAGCCTGCAGCTGTGCTGTCCCACAGCCTGACACAAAAGTTTTCCCTTTGCACATACATCCTCCTCATCCAGGGACCTTTCAGCAGTTGGTCCTTGCAAGG
This sequence comes from Callaeas wilsoni, assembly GCA_013398955.1. NCBI lineage: Eukaryota > Metazoa > Chordata > Aves > Passeriformes > Callaeidae > Callaeas > Callaeas wilsoni. The sequence continues at coordinate 137,146 of VWPU01000391.1, read as the reverse complement.
ACAGACAGAATGGGTTTTTACATGTGGAATGTAAATAAACCAGTGACAGATTAATCGCTACAGCCCCTGCCCTAAAGCAGGAAGCTGCACTGTAGAGCTGGAAAAATTGTAATACTGCATTTGTAAAGTGGTGCACAACAAAACCCTTGTTAAATACATGCAAGTTGTCCCAGTGATTTCAGAAACTTGAGAACTTTTAGCCACCAACTTTGTCACAAACACTGAGCTCATCTTCACCAGCCCTTCACCACTCACCAGTTGAGACCTGTGTCACTGCCAGTGCCCAGACTTTGAGTCCAAGAATATTTCCAGAGCTCTGCAGCACAGCCCCTCCACCACCATTCCCTCCAGTACAAGGCACCAGCAGCTTTGCCAAATCTACATTAAGAACCCTTAACGGTCACATCCATGATAGCAATTTTTACTCTGACAGAAACACAAACAATGCCAAAGCCCTGCTAGAGCAAAGATTACAATCCAAGCTTTTTTATACTTTCTGAAGCATAAACCTTTAAGAACACAAAAGCCAGAGAGTTGCCATTACTCTCAGTTTACACATCCATAAATCAGATATTATTGGCTATTTCGCAATCTTCACATTTGACATACTTTACAGAAGTGAGCATTTATGAGCAGCTTTATTTTACAGACCACACCAACAAAATCCAAATACAGCTTAATCAAGCTGACCTGCCTCTCATAAAGCCCTGGAGTCCAGCTGGTTTTGGCCAACACAACCATAACTAATTTGTAGCACATCAACTTAAATATATTTCCTTCTACAGTTTGCACTGCTCCTGCATTTACCAAAACAGTTCGCTCTGCCCCAAAAGCTGCCATTGTGCTCTGCTTTCAGCAGTGTCTGTACAAACAGCACAAAGTGAGAAAGACAAAATGTGTCACCCAAGAGCAGAGCACCACATTTAGCCAAGGTTTTGATGCCACACAATTCCGTCCCATTTTTATCCCTCATGTACAGATTTTATCTGCCACAGTTATGTTAAATTGCGTCACCCTGAAGGTTTCTCTAGAAACTTAAGAATCAGTCTGCTAGCTCTCCTTTCTTAAAAGCTCCTTTCATGAGCAGTGTAGGTGTTTCCACTTAGACCTATTTATAGCCAAGTAAGATTTCACAGCTCTCTCTTTATCCAGATAATTTTTCCTCTTTTTTTTTTTTTTTTAAACTCAGGTACCATGCCATCAGTCAGCACTTTTCCAGCTGGGTCCTCCCAGCTAAGCAGGGTGTGTTTGCATCTCCTTTTCTCTCTGGCTGCACAAGACTCTTAGCAACAGCTCTGCCCTGGCTGCACCTTTCAACAACAGGAAGGGATGAGTTACTCTTGAAAAAAAGCAGAACTAAGGCTGAGCTACAAGGAGGAGAAAATTACATCAGAAATCAATAGTGGTTTGGTGGGGAGGAGGATAAATTCTGCTCCTGGAGTGTCACAGCCCCATTTTCTTCCCCAGACAGCTGCTTGACACTTAAAAAGCACCTCCCTGGTCACGCTGTGCCATGTGGCAAATCAGATCAGGCTGAAAGCTGCCTCAGCACTAAGTTATTTTTCAGTTCAAATGAGGAGAAAATCTCATTTACCTCACACAAAGTACTTCTCAAACTGTTGAACACCAAACAGTGCTTTCATACAGCAGCCTGCAGCTAACTCTGACTTTCTGTTGCTCTGAGTGCAACTTCCTGGGCACTTCAGAGGTTTAATTACCAACCAAAATACAACTGTTCTCCAAATTCTAAATTCTGCTCTGGTTCAGTGACCCAAACTAGCTCTGGGTTCCTGAGAGCTGAAGTCTCTCTATCAAACCAGATTTCAGAGTCTGAGCCCCCACGCAACCCTGCTCAGAAGTAAACACAAGTTAAACCAACCCACATCACAATGCCACAGCCTGGAAAAGGAAGGAGCTGCTCCAAGTATTCCCTGCTCAAACTGAATAGTCATTGTTTATCTTACACCTGCCAAATTCCACAGGTTATTGTGAAACAATCTATGTCAACAGATTTCTAGGAGAGGCAAACATCCCTTTCCCATGTCATACGTGGAGCACTGAACATGCCAACCTACATGAGGCTTTGGAGTCTGATGGGGAACAAACTGTGTCCTGCTGGATTCCCAGTCTCAGCTGGGAGACTTGGTTAGGAAGGAGTTCAGATATTTCAAAAGCTGGAACTCTTGAGACATTCCCAGCTATCTGGTGTGTAGCACATTTCTGTATCAAATAACTCCCTTTCTCAGTGCACACACATAAAAGCAGCTTTTAAGATTCAACATTCAAGTGAAAACTCTTCCAGTCCACAAAAATGAGTCTTTAAGTGCCTTATGAGGTAACTGGTGACAGAGAGAAGCTGAAATGCCTCAAAAAGACTTCTGTACCCCTGAAATCAGGTTAAAACAGTTCTGCTCAGGGCAGGTCAGAAGTTTTTAGTGCATTCAGAACAAAGAATAAAACCACTGACTTTTATCTGGCCTCCTCACAGCACAGCCACAGCTCAGGAACACAACTCCATGTTCTCACAGCTCCACCACACTGTGCCAAAGCCCTGACTGAGCTGCTAGGACACAGAACCTGCTAGGGCCCAGAAAGGCGTCCCTGCAGCTCACTAAGCTGAGTTTGGTCACACCAAACCACATCTCAAGTGGCACCGCTCTGGAGCTCAGTGCCTTGGCTCTGGTTCAGCCCCAGCACGTCCAGCCCACCTGGCTCGTGTGGCACCTCCAACCCCAGAGCCAAGGGGGAGTCACCCTCTTCCGGGCACAGAAAGTAAACAGGTACCAACTCCTCCTGCCACGCAGGCCAGGTGGCTCCAGAGCCACTGCTCCGGCTCCTGGTGGGGCTGAGTTTTGTGCAGCAGGTCCCTCACGGCTGTTTTGGTGTCAGACCCTACTCCACATGAGTGTGTTGGCCCCAGGAACTCCTGTCTCACTCCAGTATCCACACATGCTCTCTCTGCATGCCAGCATCACAGAGAGGCAGAAACATTTACAGAGAACAGGTTACAAGGATGAGGACTGCAGGCTGAATAGCAAGAACCGGCTCTCCCCAAAGCAACAAACCACCCAAAACCAGTGACAGCAACCAAAACAAGGAGTGTCAGGAGTCCATAACTCACCTGTTCTGTAGCTGTTGGGCAGTAACATACTAATAGCAGAGTTGTAAATATATTTATTAACAGTCCAATGATGGTGATCAGGTTGGGGGCAATCCAGGCTGGAACTCTTCCAACTAACCATTCCCAGTAGCCCTGCATGAGGGGCTCAAGCAGGGACCGTCCGGCACTCTGGTATTTGTGCTCCTCTAACCGTTTGAGCTGGTGCTTGGACAGGGGCGGCGTGGGCAGCTGCACCAGTTTGCTGAGCACGCAGGCGGCAGTGGGGCCGTGGCCGCAGCCCGTGGGGCCCTCCAGATGCGACTCCCCACATCGCCTCTTGATGCTCCGGTGCCCACTCATGGGTTGGGTGGCCTAGGAATTGTCTTGGGCAGGCAGCAGCTGGGCTGGAGAACCATAAGATCCTGCAACACAAAAGGGTGAGACACAGCTGAGCACACAAACGAGATTTTAGGATATCAAAAGTTTCCAGTTGCTGCCCTAAAGAGCATTTCATTTGCCATCAGCAAAGCAAGATGATTTTATAGGATTACTCCTTTGAAAGAGAAAGTTTTTTGGAGAATTGCTGAAGGAATGACAAGAAACGTGTGCTCGCAATGCAGCTGTAAAACCCTGCAGCCACCAGCCGAAATTCCAGCAGCAGCACAAACTCCCACCACAGCAGTGAACTGTGTTACAGACTGGGGCACAGTCAGTCCCCTCACACCTCTCCCAGGAGAGCGGGTGACACCACTCAGGTTATCAACTGACAGCACTAAAAACTGTACCAATACTGAGAAGCCTTAAGTTAAATTGGTTTGGAGCAGCTTTGTCTCCACAGTGATGCTGAACAACCACCTAAAAACAGTTATGCACTTTTTTTTCAGATTTCTGTTCCTTATTTTAGTTTTGCTGTAGCTTTTTTCCTTTCCAAATTTAACTCAGCTCATTGTCTGTTCAACTTTCAAGATATACAAGGGACATGCAGGAGCTGGAGAGCTTTAGTTGGCCAGAGACAGCATGAAGCAGCCGTGAAAAGAAAATACAGGGTCAGGAACAGCTTTTCCAGCACAAACAGGGACCCTCACAATGTTTCATCTCCCTTGAAAGCAGGTGACCAGAGAGATGTAACTCTCCACAGGAAGCAGAGAAGCAGCAGAGAAAGGAGACTAAAAATAAGAGTTTGCTCTTTATCTGTAGGAGACAACTAGGGGGGGAAAAAAAAAAAAAGAAGAAAACCTGGTTGAAGCCCAGAAAATAAAGCAGAGAAAGGAGGAAGACAGAGGGCTCTAAAGCCATCCACACTGCACGGGTAGAGAAAACTGCAAATCAAAGGTCACCACTGGCCTAAGAACAGGTGCCCTCAGCTCCACTCTCCACACCCTCAGCAAGGCAAATTCCAGCAGTGAAAAGCCACCTCAGGCAGCTCCGTCAGAGGGAGGAGAAGAGAAAGCGGCAGGGCCTTGACTGAGCTCGATAAGCTCGGGAGGAAGCAGAGCTGCACCTCTGCAATCACCAGGAGACCAGACTTAGTCACCACGGAGACCCCTGTGGGTGTTGCCCTGGATGACCAGAAAAATTAGTTCCAGTGCATTAAACTGGGCTTTTCCCTCACCCTGAGAGGATGAGCCAGGGGGAAAACAGCCCAGGAGCGCCTCGTTCTCCAAAACAAACGCCCGGCCCGGCTTCCGCGGGACTCCCATCGGGCCTGGCAAACACCCGGCCGGGGAGGGGCCCAGAGCACCTCTTGCCCCGCCGACGCTTCGCCCCCGCCCACGGCGCAGCCCAGGTCCCCCCCCGGACGCCGGCCCAGCTCGGGTTCGGGCCCGGGCCCACCCAGGGGCTCTCCGCGCTCCCTCTCGCGCCCACAGGAGCCCTGCCTGGCCAAGGGGAACCGCGCAGACCCCGCCGCGCTGCTGCCAGAGCACCCCCAGCATTACCTCCTCTCCCCGCACCGGGCGGTGCTTCTTTTACGCCCCTTTTGCGACGGCCGGAAAGGAGGCGGTGGCAGCGCGCGCCAGGGGCGGGGCCGGGGCGGTGCGAGGACGGCGCGGGAGCGGCTGAGGTGAAGGGGGGGAACGGGGGGACCCAAACCCGCATCGCTCTCACCCCTGTACCCCCGCAGAGACCACTCCAACCTCCCCTTCACCCCCCTCAGCCACCTTTGTCACCCCCCAGCGACCATCCTCCGGCCTCCCTGTCACTCCTCTTAGCGACCGCCCGGTGTTCCTGTCACCCCGCTCTTACCCCTCCGAGATCCTCTGTCACTCCCTCAGAGACCACTCTTCATCCCCCTCAGCGACCTTCCGGTGTCCCTCTCACCCCATCAGAAACACACGCCCCCCCACCCTCAGAGACCCCCCTCGGAGGCCCCTTGTCATCCCCCGTCATCCCCTCAGAGATCTCCCCCATCCTCACTGACGCCATGGCCTCTCTGTCAGCCCTTATGATCCCCTCAGTGATCCCCCAGTGTCCCCTGACCCCCTCTATGTCACCCTTACCCTACTCTGTGTCCCCCACCCCACTGCAGCCCCCACCGGGTTCCCTGCAGTCCCCACTGCCCTTCGGGACCCCCAGGAACCTCAGGTGTCCTCCCTCCCTCTCCTGACAAATCCTCCTCATCGCCTTTGTGCCCCCCTGTCAGCCCCAGTGACCCCCATCGCCATCCCTGCTGCCCAGTGACCCCCCCACCACATCCCCAGTGACCCCCCATCAGTTCCAGCAACTCCTCTGCCCCGAAGACCCCACTGAGCCCCTCTGTCCCTTCATCTCTCTGCCCTCAGCCTCCCCTTTATCCCCTTCATTCCCTTTCCCTCCTCTCCTAAACCTCCCTCTGTCTCGTTTCCTTTTCCCTTTCCGCTCTGATCGCCTCCAGCACCCCCACACTCCCTGTGACCTTGCAGTGACTCCAGTCCCAGCTGTCCCGTGGGAATCCCCCAGTTGCTCTGCTCTGAGGACTCAGGTGATTTTAAATGCTCTCTGTGGCCAGGCAGGTGGGATCAGCAGGTGCCATCAGTTCGTCCCTGACACAGAGCTCCTGGATCAGCCGGAGTGCCTGGCCACTGTCACAGTGTACCAGGTGTCCCCGAGCAGGCTTGGGGACATCCTGTGTCACAGTGTCCTGGGCCTGGCACTGTTTGGGTTGGCTCCAGGCCATGCTGTGCCTTCCCAGCCAGGGAACAGGAGCAGGGTCAGAACATGGAGACCCCCTGGAAGCTGCCCTCCAGGACCGAAAGATTTCATGGCAACTTTTTTCGTGTCTGTACTGAGAAAACACTCAAAATGAGTCACCTGTCATTACCCTGCAGCAGGGACAGCAGAGGTGACACATTTCCTACTTCCTTACATCAATGCTTTGAGAATCAGTGACCTTTACCCGTGGCTTGTCAGTGGGACCTGACAGGCAGTTGTGCAGGCTGTTAGGGCTCGGCCCCATCCAGCCTCTGTTTGCTTAGGAAGGCACAGGCAAATTCTTCTGTCCTTTCCTCAGCACTGTCCACTGGACAACTTGTTGGAGACAAAAAGAAGTGTCCCTTGGTAGGGCTTTATCTTTGCCTGTCTGGTTGACAGAGCAGGGAAGAGGCAGGTTGACAATCCAGGGATCAGCAGTAATTCAGAAATTTCCCTTTTCCCCACGTAATTCAACCATCTTTGCAGCTTTATCGTTCTAGGTACCATGAACTTTCTGCCTATAATGGTCTTGCCCACCTTTCATTTCCCTTTAGAGTTTCTATTCCACATGCTCCAGCCTGGGCAGGGTGTGGCTGCATTCCTGCGCTGGGAGAAACACTTCTGAGAGGGTTAAAATCTCATTTGCTTTTGAAACACTTCCTTTACTTGCTCTTGATATTGGAAACAATCTGTGATACTCAAACTGGAGCTTAAAAAAAGACCCCTTAGAACTCGAAGTATGGAAAATTGAGGCTGGCCATTGCTGTTTTATAATCTGCTTGCAAAGGAGCTTATGAAAAAACAAGGAGTTTGAGTGTGTTTTCCTTTTCCCTGTTGAAAGCAATGGGACAGGATGAAGTGTTAATAATAATTTATCTCAGGACCTTGCAGCTGGCACATGGCAATTCCTTTCTGTCTCCTGGTGTTTGGAGGTGCCTCGTTCTGTGCCCAGACAGAGCCTAGGAGCTGGCAGGGACACAGGGCAGCTGCACAGTGAGAAGTTGGGACAGCCTGGAGTACACCATGCCCTGACTGTGCCCAGGGATTTGCACAGAGTGAAGCCTGTGTTGGGGAAGTACAGTCTTCCCCCAGAACAGTGGGAAAACTGACTTGATTCCACTGTAAAATATTTAATGGAGAGAGAGTTGGAGGGAGATAAGAACTTGGGATAGATCTTGACTGACATAAGAGAATTTAAAGGAGGAAAAATTTACAAAATGGTTTTTAGTGTAAGGAGAGTTAGTGAAGGGTTTCTGCTGGGGAAGGCAAGAGGGGCAGAGCCCAACTGGTGCTGTCAGGATGAACCTCCTGCAGGGCTGCGGATTGCTCCTGAGGGACCCCTCTGATCTCTGTGACCACGGACAGGACCCAAGGGAAAGGCTGGAGCTGTGTCAGGGGAGGGTTAGGCTGGATGTCAGGGAAAGGTTCTTCCCCCAGAGGGTCCTGGGGCCCGGCACAGGCGCCCCAGGGAATGGGCACAGCCCCAAGTCTGCCAGAGCTCCAGGAGTGTTGGGAGAACACTCTCAGGCACAGGGGGGGATTGCCGGGGTGTCTGTGCATGGCCAGGAGTTGGACTGGATGATCCTTGTGCGTCCCTTCAAACTCAGGACATTCCATGATTCCGCCAGCCTGTAGCCACACTCTCTAAGAAGCTGTGCCTCAGCAGAGCTCTGGGGTGTGACTGAAGCTGCTCTTTGTGCCAGACCATATGAAAATGATTTTAAGTCATGTGCAGGGCTCAGCTCTGGGCTTGGTGACAGCTCAGGGTGCAGAGATTCCCAGTTCTAACAGGGTGAGGGCCCCTCTGCAGCCCAGCTTGCTTTGGAGCAGACAGTGCTGATGAGCTGTCTGTGTGGACACATTTCTTTTGTAGTAAGGGCAATATCCAGGGAGAAGTTGAGAATAGCTGTTCTGCTTTATTAAGCTCATCCTAGCCCAGGTAAATCAGTCTGCACAGGCACGTAAATACCCTCAGCAGGGGGAGAATCTGCATTGTCTGTGAGCTTCATCCCCACAGAGTTTCAGCCCCTCTGCATCCCCAAGGCAGTGCCCCGAACCTGGGGGAGAAGAAGTCAGGAGTTGTGGAATGTCTGATTAAATGGACAGGCTGGATCCATGGCCGAGGCCAACAGTGGGAGAGTTAACAAGACCAATACCGGGTTCTGCCCTTCGGTCACAACATGGAATGCTCCAAGCTGGAGAAGGAGCGGCTGGAAAGCTGGGAAAGGATCTGGTAGTGCTGGTGACAGTGGCTGGATGTGAGCCCCCCACTTGGCTCACATCCAGCGGCACCTGGGCTGTCACAGCCATGGTGTGCCCAGAAGGCCCAGTGTGGTGCCCTGTGCTGGCACTGCTGGAGCACCTCCAGTCCTGGGGACAGCTCTGGTGCCCTCCTGACAAGAGAGACATTGAGAGGCTGGAGTGTGTCCAGGGAAGAGAGCAGAGCTGGGGAAGGGTCTGGAGCCCCAGGAGTGGATGAGGGAGCTGGGAAAGGGGCTCAGCCTGCAGAAAAGGAGGCTCAGGGGGGACCCTCTGGCTCTGCACAACTCCCTGACAGGAGGGGACAGCCAGGAGGGGGCCAGGCTCTGCTCCCAGGGAACAAGGGCCAGGGCAGGAGGAAACAGCCTCACGCTGCACCAGGGGGAGTTCGGATTGGATATTGGGAAAAATTTCTTCACTGAAAGAGTTGTCCGGAACTGGCACAGGCTGTCCAAGGCAGAGGTGGAGTCACCATCCCTGGAGGGATTTAAAAGCCGTGGATATGGCACCTGGGGACATGGTTTAGTGGTGGCCTTGGCAGTGCCAGAGGAACAGTTGGACTTGATGATCTTAGAGGGCTTTTCCAACTTAAATGATCCTATGAAACTCAGATTGCTCCAGCCCCTCTCCTGCCGTGTATTTAGCATTGCACCAGCAGGACATTGGGATGTGTGTCCATAATGAAATGAGAAGTCTCCATGTTCTGTTCCCTTCCTGAGGTGAAAGCCATGGTCTTAGGCACTGGTTTTAGTTGCATTCACTTCATCTCTTGAAAGCTCCTCAGGTCAAGTTAAATGGTTGTGTAGACAACTCCTAAAATCAAAGAGCCTTAAACACCAGTTTTTCTTCTTTTCTACCACCCCACCACACACAAGCTTCAGTCCTTACACCATTCGGAATGCAGTAAAAACATCCTGGGGCAAGCTAACAGTCTAATCCTGTGCCCAGTCAGCAGCAATGACTAATAGAAGGTGCTAAGAAGAATAAACAAGGCAAGAGCTACAGAAGTACCTCACGTCTTGCTTCTTTTCCTCAGAAAAATGAAGCGAACAGGGAACTTCAGCAGAAAAATTACCTTGGATTCCCCTTAAGTGACATGTCCTCTGATGCCTTTTTTCTCAGGTATGTGGAATGTGGTTGGTTGGTTGGTTGGTTGGTGTGCAGGGGAAAATCTGTTAGCTCAGAAATAAAATTAAGGTACTATGAATATTTAAATGTGAAAGGAAAATATATTCAGACTGACTGCTTGGAGCTGGGAATTACATACTCAGGCACATAACATTTATAACAGAGAATGTCATGCAAAATCTGCATTTCTCTTTCAAATTCCCAATTTACTCACACTAGAGATGGGATTGTGAAGTTACAGTCATTACTGCATTGCAGTCTTAAAATCATCATCAGATGGCAAACTTTATATTTAGCTTAAAAATGGCCAAGAAATCAGGCAACTTGAATTCTGTCAATCTGTTCTTATTCACTACACATCCTGTTAAACACCTTTACCTGCCACCAACCAGCTTCACAAGCAGCTGAGCCCTCACTTCTACATGGCTGTAACTGTCCATTCTATGCAAGGGTTGTGAAGGTTGACCAGCTCTGATCTCTTGCAAGATTGACCCACTTTTGTTTCAACTTTTTTTCCTGCCATGGGACTTTCTAGTCTTGGTGCTTCCTCTTTCTTCCTTTTCTCTTCCTCCTTTCTTTCAGCCTCTCAGACCGCAGGCCATGCCTTTCTAAAACTTCTCAGTGCTGTACTTCCTTCTAATTTGTTTCAACATTATTTTGCATTTCTCACATACAGATCTTTGCCTGAGTGCCCTTGGATGTGCACTCTCCATTATTTGCTCTTCACCTTTGTCCTTTTTCATATTCCATTTACAGTCTCCAGCTTTAACTATGTTGAAACACTTTTTCTCCTCTTCTCTCCAGTGACCATCAGGAAACACTTTTTTCCAGTGAGAGTGACTGGCACTGGTCATTCCAGGCGGCCCAGAAAGGCTGTGGTATTTCCATCCTTGGAGAGTCATCCTTCACTACTGGCTCTGATGGCCCTGCGTGAGCGGGAGGATGGGCCAGTTGACCCCCAGAGCTCCTTCCCCCCTCAGCTGTTCTGGGATGCTGAAATAGCTCTGGTTGTGTTTGAAGCTAGTAGCAAATTGCTTCCGCTTTTGCAGCAAGAGTAGGGAGGAGTCACAGTTCTCTCTGGGTGAGCTCACCATGGTAGCACAGCTGTACCTTCTTGTTCTTAGAGAACTGGGGTGAGACACAGATTTGCTGTCAGGCTGGGATTTAGGGAACTGGACAGTGTGAGTACAGAGTCATCATTTCACTGCACTGCACGTGGATCTTTTCCTCCCACCTGTAAAACAGCAACTGCTGTAAGTAATCCTTGAGCTTGAGGGTTCTGGTTGGTAGCAGTGAGCTCAGATAGGTGAGAGCTCATGAAGCCAGGCTGGACGGAGCTCAGCAACCTGCTCTAGTGAAACGTGCCCCTGCTCTGTTCATATTGGTATTCTTATTATTGATATTACAATCCATGGGAAAGTTCTGACTCATTCTCCACAAAAGAATTTGGTTTATGTTCTCAAACCTCCATAGGTGATATCTTCCAAAAGTTAACTTTACAGCATAGAATACATAGATCTAAACATTACTCCAGTTTTTATTTCATCCAAAATATGGGGGGTTTTAATATTTTCACTGACATTTCATCCTAAACATTAAAAAATTTAAAAAACAAACTAATTTTTAAAAATTGTTGCAGAATGGCAGTGTCATTTTCTGTCCCACTCTGTGAGGTACCTCAGCATGGGGTTCTCCTTGGCAATACCCAGATCTAGACAGGATGGGAGGAAGAGATGTGAGGAAACGGAGCTGTTTGCTCAACCTTGACACGGTGAGCCCAGAAAACCCCCCAGTGCTTTGAGAGAGCCCATCAGCACATTATGGAGAGACAAGGAAATGTCTCTGAGCAAAGAGGACTCAGAGTGGAAAATAAAACCGATGTGTGTGCAACTAAAGGACGGCAGGGTTAGATGGGATATTGGGATATTCCTGCTTGGGAGGGTGGGGAGGCCCTGGCACAGGTTGCCCAGAGAAGCTGTGGCTGCCCCATCCCTGGAATTGTCCAAGGCCAGGTTGGACAGAGCTTGGAGCAACCTGGTCTAATGGAAGGTATCTCTGCCAGTGGCAGGGGGTGGAACAAGATGAGGTTTAAAGTCCCTGCCAACCCTGGGACTCTGTAACAGATGTTGAGTCACACAGCCTGACAGAGAGTAATTGAGGGCAGGTATTAAAGTAATTTTGGATCATTTCCTCCACATCTGCCCAGCTGATTGTTAATGGAAGCTGGAGGCTCCACCACAGCCACCATCAGTTGCAGTGTCAGTGCAGGGACATGTTCTCTGTCAGCTCACTCTGCTGACCTGGTGTTGTGACACAAGGATGAGAAGAAAATGGAATCACTTACTCACAGTGACCCACATGACCTTTTTCTGACAGCAACAAATCCAAGCCACGTAGTAAAATGACAGTGTTGGTTTCTAATGATCCTCTTAAGAATTTCAGAATTAACATTTCCAGATTTAATTCTGCTTATTTATGATTTCTTCTGTGGAGTCAGTGTTCAGTTTGGGTTTGCAGGAGAGGACTGAGAGCAATATCAAACTGCTGTGTGGGAAGCAGCCTGCCTCAAAGAAAGCAAAACTTCAGAGATGTCGTAGTAAAACCCTAGTTAACCTTTGAGAATCTCAGTAAACCCTTGAGAATTCTCAGTAAATTTGAGAATCTCAGTAAACATTTAAGAACTCGTAGTAAACCTTTGCATTTGGTTCTTCATAGTGTATGGAGGCAGAAGTCAGCCCTGAAATGTGGTGGTTCCAGCAAGGCCTCTCGTTCCTGCCCATGGCGCTGGTTGTCTGGTCAGCAGCATCATTTGTGTTTTCCTACATTACTGCAATTGTCCTGCACCACGTTGACCCTTTGGTGCCCTACATCAGGTCAGTGATGTCCACCCTGTGTCAGAGCACTGAACTGACCCCACTCCTGTGAATTCTTCCCAACTCCAGACTTAAATAGCAGTTCTTACCCAACAGCTCCAGTTCTAAAGTTACTGTTTATAGCCATTATATATATAGTTATAGATGATATTAAACTGTCAGAGAGGAAATTCAGGTTAAATGTTAGGAAAAAATTCTTTCCCTGTGAGGGTGTTGAGGCCCTGGAACAGGTTGCCCAGAGATGCTGTGGCTGCCCCATGCCTGGAAGTGTCCAAGACCAGGTTGGACAGGGCCTGGAGCAAGCTGAGATGGTGGAAGGTGTCCCTGGTTGGAAAGAGATAGTTGAGATGAGCTTTAAGGTCCCTCCCAACCTAACCCATTCTGGGATTTGTGTGTTACTCTATTTAAAGGTGTCTGGTTTTGTGCAAAACTCTAAGCTTTGACTCTGTGAACAGACCCTTAAAATGATGATGAACAAGGGAACTGGGGGTGCCTCACCACACCCCTGCTCAGAATGAAGCCACTCGCTGTCACCAGGTTTGTTGCACCAGTAAATCCATACTAAAATCTACATCGCCAACTTTATTCCATCAAGGCTGATATATATATATATATATATATATAAAACTCAAGCTTTGCTCTTTCAGTTTTCCATGTTCATTTTCCCAGTTTTAATCTTTTTTATTCACCTTTTATGGCATCAAGATCAATATGAAAGGAACAGTTACTCCGAGCACGATCATTCCCTGCTCCAAGGCTAGCTTGTCTTTACCCTGGTGATTTCTACAGCTCTAAAACCAGCACAGCATAGTTTGAGTAATGAAAAATTCAGTGAAAAACATCTGGTAGGGCCTTTTTTTACATTTACTTTGTAGATTGAAATAAGTAAAGTTGTGTTGGAAGTATTTTTAATATAGCTATAAATAATAGAGGATATGTATCACTCTATTTATCTTTTCCAGTGATACAGGGACAATACCACCTGAAAGATGCTTATTTGGGATCATGTTAAATGTTTCAACCTTCTTGGGTGAGTACAGAAAGCTGTCCTTGGTGAGCTGCAGGCAGTTCTGGAATGCAACAGCTTTAAACAAGTTCACTTCCTTCTCCAGAGCATTAAACAGCCCAGAATTCTTACTCAAAAACTAAATACTGAGCAATAAATCTCAATTCTCTTAAGCAATTCAAAGTGTGTGTCAGGGATGTTATCCACTAATTGCCAGTATGGCAGTTGTGGATTCTGGGAGGGCAAAAGATGCATTAAAAAAACTAACAGAAAAATAAAAGCAATAAAAATGCAAATTCAAGGCAGTCACCTTACCTGTGCTGCAACAATGGAGGGGGGAGAACAACGTAATATGGCTTTTAAATGAAATAGATCAGAAAAATCTATTCATTTAACTTGTTTGCCATTATATTATTTCAATTTTCACTTCCAGCCTTTCGGCTTTCCTATTTCAGTGTGCCCTAAAAAAACTCTTGTATTTTAAGAGTTGCCTCTGTCACTCAGCATCTTCCCAGGCAAACAAGGACACTGCTCCCCAGCAGAAACCTTACTGCCTGTGGCTCTCTTTGGCAGGGATGGCCACCATGTACGTCCGGTACAAACAAGTGTCTGCCCTGAGCCCAGAAAAACCCAAGATCCTCAGGCTGAATAAGCTGGGCCTCACACTGGGATGGATGAGCTGCTTTGGACTCTGCATTATTGCCAATTTCCAGGTTTGTGTTCCGCCTGTACTGCTCTGCTCGTGCCAGAGCTGTGTCTGTTCTGAGATACCTCTTTAACTGGGGATTTACAGAAAGCAACTTTCCATGGCAAACTGCTTTTTTGTCAAATTCTACAGAGAACCATTAAAAAATATAAGGTTTGGCTTATAATTTGTTAGTTATTCCTTATTTGCTTTGGGACTTGTGAGCAGCTGTTCATGACATTTCAAAACATTCATAACCCCCAAGCATTGCAGAAGCCACACTTGGATCTCCTTCCAGGCGGATTGAAAGCCTGAGATCCACATTGCAAGCCCACAACTGTGGCTCAGGAGAATCAGGTATCAAATAGTAAAAACTTGTTACAACTAGAAGTAAAGCCAACAAAACCACCCAACCCCACAAGCCCAGCTCTGGAAAACCTGCCCTCTTGGGTAGATTTTCCTTCAAACCTTCTCAAATTCTTGAAAATTCTGCAATGTTAATTCTTCTGATTTTCTCCATCCCAGGTCTCTATTTTTTTTTCTCTCCAATACTTTCCACTCCAAAAAACCCAAATCTGATATTCTCACCCATCACACTATGAGCAGGTCCCCATCATTGGCTTTATTTGCCAGGTGATTGTATAATTGCCAGCCTTGTTACGTTAATTACCTGATGGATTTTGGGGCTCTGTTGTGGTGCCTGTAGCCACCACAGGCTGCGGTGTCACCTTGGGCTCCTGCTGGATTAGGGACAGGGAAAACCACAGAGGAAAAGCTCATGGGAAGCTCCACCCTTTCCCTAGCACAGCTCCCCAAGTGCTTCAGCAGCCTCTGTCTTAGAAACTCTCATTCCAGGCATTTTTTCTTTTGGAGGTGTCAATCTATTTACTATTTTCTAGAGCCCTCAGAGGTCCCAGCCTCCCATTCCACACCCACCAAGGAGAATCCTCCAGGCTCTGTTCAACTCCATGATTTCCCTCCGCTGCCCCTCAAGAAAGGGTTTTTCTACTTTCTGTGGATTTCATGACAATCAAAACCCAGGAGGTGCATGTTAATTTGATAACAGTTTGTGTATTGTTTAATCTCGAGCAAAACAAAAGTTGGAAGTGATGCACCTGCATATCCCAGGGATGATAAGGACTGGTTTAAAGGCAAAAGGAGCTGAATCCCTCTGAAATCCACTGGTGATTGAAGACCCCAAAGTGCGAAAAAATAGAGTTTCTCTCTGCTGACACCTCCCTGCATAGCACATGATTTTGGAGCATACACCTTTGCAACCTGCTTATTTCTTAAATAGAAATTCTCACTGTGGATGCAGCACTTAAAATTCATTTGTGCACAGAAAGTGCACAAGGAAAAGCTTGATCTTAAGACTTACTCAGTAAGATACACAGAGAACCTCATGTTTTAGGGCAGAAAACATCTGCACAATTGGGGTGCAAGAAGCTGCCAGGCCTTGCCTTGTGCAACAGATCAGATGACACTTTTTGTTCCCTGTCTCTGGCTCATGTGCTAAGCTGGGGATGAGAGGAAAGGGCAGAACACACGTGGGTTTTCAAGGCATATATTTTAATAATAAATTTTTAGTTGGGTTGGGTTTTTTGGAATATCTTCTCGTTTTAGTTATTTTTGCTATTTGACGGTTGGTTCTCCTGGTGGTGGTTTTAAGGATTGCTGCTTGATTGAATCTTGTTCCCTCAGAGTGTTCCAAGATACTAATTTGACAAACAATCTTTATTCAAATCAGAGTTCATTCAGAGAAATGCAAAACCTCATTATTTTTAATCCAAAATTGGGTACTAAAATCGTGTTGTGTCTGTCCTATATTCCATAATCTTTCATAGATGCACAGGTTCCTGGGGTAGAAATGTTGTCACTCCCATTCCCTGCCCACCTACAGGGATTCTCTCACCCAATTCGTGTGATATTGTCCATTTATGAGAAGAGCTCTCACAAATTCCTGTAGTGAAGGTACAGCTGTGACCTCTAACTTCACCACAAGAACTTAACAAAAGCAGAAATTCCAGAGACTGGCAGGTTCTGGCTTCCAGACATCTCCCAATGGGGCTTCCACAAAAAGTCTCCTGAGGACTGGCACAGTCCAGTACTGCTTAACTTGGGATGGGAGAAGGTCACTGAGGGGGTGGATGCCAGAGGTTTACAGAAGAAAATGAAACCAGGTTTTCACAGGCAGCACTTTCTTTCCCTAGAAATGCATCCTGTACTACATCCATGTGCTTGGAGCCTGCCTGACCTTTGGGGTGGGGTCCATTTATATGCTGGTTCAGACCATCCTGTCCTACCTGATGCAGCCAGAACTTCACAGCAAAGACATCTTCTGGGCCCGCCTGGCCGTTTTCCTGTGGAGCTGTTCCAGCATCCTGAGCAGTATCCTTTGCCTGGGCAGTGGCACCAAAACCCAGCAGCCTCCACAGGATTTACACCTACTTGAACTGAACCACCACCATCTGCCACAAGAGGCCTGTCATCCGTGATTGTACAGCCTGTAGTGTGCCCTCTTCTGTATTCCAACCTGAGAATTTCAGGGAAAATGGTTAATCCCTTTAATACTTTTAATATCCCCCCTGGATATTAAAAAGAAAGATAAAAGGGATGGTTACTACCCTTTCTCCTCCCCTTTCCTACTGCACACCAGAGACTGAAAATAGGAAAAATAAGAATTTATCCCCAAGAGGTCTGACTAAATTAAGAAATATGGGGCTCAAGGGAAGTGTGCTTAAGGAATGGGTGGTTTCAATGGGGGAAAAAACAGGTAAGAAATAAAAGTGTGTTCCTGAGGACAGGAATGTTCCTGAGGACAGGAATGTTAGAGTTGGATACAACTAAAAAAGAAACCCAGAGTGTAGCACAAGAGGAAATACTATAACAGACCATGTGGAGCATGGCTGGCTGTGCCAGCTGGCTCCGGAACAGGGATGATGTGCTGGCACTTGCCAGAGAGGCAAGTCTGGAGCACATTTCAAGGGTGAGTCAGGGGGGACTTTGACCTCTGATCTCCTCCATGCCCATCCTGCAGTTCAAAAGATATTTCTGACTGGCATTCCCTACCACCTTCCCTCGGCGTCAGAATCCATCATCTCCCCTTTAGCTCTGAATTTCAAGTGCTGGAAGCAGCTGTGGAGTTTAGAGGAAAAGAGAAACATAAAATGGTTTGGGTTGAAAGGACCTTCTAGTCCTGCCCTCTCACAATGGGAATCCATTCCCGTTTATCCATATATTTATATACCAAATATGGGCAAACCCACCCAGAAATAGAGGCCTTTTTCCTCTCCAGAATCATTGAAACAGTCAGGAAACTTCATCAGAACAGTTCCCCTGCTCACCACAATGGACTTGAACATTAAAAATTAAACTCAGTTTTTGTGTCGAACAGGACAACACCACCAAAGCTTCTGAATTCCAGAGACACAGGTTGCAAAACCCATTGCTTGAACACTGTCCCATCTGCAGCTGTATCCAAGCCACTGATTTAATCCCCACCAATCCCACTTATTTCCAGGCTGGCAGCCAATGCCAACACTGAACCATATGTCCCATTTCCCAAGGCTTGAGCATCTCGCTGGACTCCCATCCCTGCTGCTGCAGGATTATAGAGTCTGCAGGAGTCAGCAGGGACTGTGGGGCACAGTGCTGTTGTCCATCATGAAGGACCCTCACCTCCTTAGGGGGCTTGGCAAAAAGCAAGGAAATTGTCCGAGAAACTTGGAGAATTGTACCTAACAGAAATTTTTTGTATGAGCAAACAAGATTTTCAGCTTTGAATAGTGAGGAACCAAACTGGGGGGAAGCTAAAATATGTTCTATGAACAATATGATCTGCTGCAAGTTAAGCTCCTCTTACATATGCCAAAAGCCCACAAACCTCAGATCTGCATAGGTTTTTGTGCCAATGTGGTCTAACCAAAATTATAGGGAAGTTGTAGAAATAATGATGTGTACATACATAACAATGAAAGGGGAAGAAAAGGGAAATTATTGTTCTAAATTAACAGCTCATAATGTAATAAGGGAAAGATGGGCATAGGGAGAAGTCTGTGGCCTTGGGTGAAATGGTTGTAACAGATACTGGAAGACAGAAGGAAATGTATTTTGTGTCAGCTGTGGGGTCACAGCAGGGCTGGGGCACTGCCCACCCCCTGTTCTGGCACTGCTGGAGCACCTCCAGTCCTGGGGACAACTCTGGGCCCCTCCTGACAAGAGAGATCTAGAGTGGCTGTAGCGTGTCCAGGGAAGGGAACGGAGCTGTGGAAGGGGCTGGAGCACCAGGAGCGGCTGAGGGAGCTGGGGAAGGGGCTCAGCCTGGAGAAAAGGAGGCTCAGGGGGGCCTTCTGGCTCTGCACACCTCCCTGACAGGAGGGGGCAGCCAGGATGGAGTTGTGCTCTGCTGACGCGGAGCAAGGACCAGGAGAAGAGGAAAGGCATCAAGCTGTGCCAGGAGAGGTCAGGTTGGATATTGGGGAAAATTTCTTCCTGGAAAGGTTGGTCAGGCCTGGCACAGCTGCCCAGGGCACAGGTGGAGTCACCATCCCTAGAGAGATTTAAAAGCCATGTGGATGTGGCACTTGAGGACATGGGTTTGTGGTGGCCTTGGCCTTGGGGAATGATTTGACTCAACCTCAGAGGTGTTTTCCAACCTAAACAATTCTCGGAATCTATGAAAATACTCCTGGTTCTGTGCTGGAGTGTTGCAGCAGAACTGCCAGCCCAGAGCAAGGCAGTTGATGACCCACTGTAATGGTGGGGGGGGGGATGGGAACCAGTTATTTTTATATCACAATGATTAAATTCTTCCCACTGTAGCAGGAACTCAGGCAGATAACAACCAGCTCCTAGAGCTGTCCAGTTCAATTAGCAGAAAATTGGGTGTCCGTGGTCTGATCAGTAACCAGAACTCCCAAACCACTCACGTCCATTTTTTTAATAAGCTTTGGAACTCTGGGTTCTCAAGGCCGTGTTTGTGCCAGGAAGTCCAGCCTTGTTCATCACCATCAGGAGGTGATTTCACATCAGGAGGCTCTGATGTTTAATCTCATTAACCACTGAAGAAGTTAATATCGTAATCCTATGAAAATCAGGTTGTCTATAAATTAATGATCTGAGTTTCATTTGTTGTGTTGCAGGAGCACTTTTTTGGGTGCCTTCCCTCTGTAAGATGTTGAAAAAGTGACATCAAACACTCCAGAAAGATCCAGGTCTTGGATTAAATGGGGGATCATTGTCATGTGGGGTGAAATCCAAAGCACTTCTCAAACCTTGACTAAGAGGGAGACAGAAAAGCCAAAAATCCTCCTTGCTGCAGGTGATACAGAATTCCAACATGTGGCCCACAGCAAGAATTCAAGGTGGTTGAGACATTGAAAAGCCATCAGAGAAAGAGAACTAGACTCTTATTAGGGTGGGAAATGCCAGTAAAATTAAATTAAAATGCTCAGTAAGTGCTCACATCTGATCATAGCTTAAACACTTCCATGAGGGTGCTGTATTTGATCAGAGGAATAACGAGAGGCAGCACACAGAGAACAGAAATAATGGATTTAGGTTCAAATTAACCTTTTCATGTGACAGTAGACAGTGGGTTGGGAGAAGCCACAGGTTGAAGGGCACACAATGTGATCAGTACATGGCACCATTACTGCTCCTTAGGCTGAGACCTCACAGCCTCAGCTTGACAGAGTCTGCAAGTTCCATGTTCCTCATTCTTGGCCTTGAATCTTCCTTAACCTCTTTCCTCAGTGTTTGTGTCCTCGGCTTTGTTGTACAGTGGCCTGTATGGACAGAACTTGGTGCAGAAGCTGCACTGGGACCCCCAAGAAAGAGTAAGTGACTGCGGGGGGAAATAGTGACCAAATCCAGCTGGATTTGGAGGAACAGGTGGGAACTTTCTGCAGCTCACCACACAGACTAGGGTGGGAGAGGAGAGAGCTGTGCCAGCCAAACCAGCTGGCAGCTCCTTGGAATTGTGGGATCCCAGACTGGGGTGGGTTGGGAGGGACCTTAACACCCACCCAATCCCACCCCCTGCCATGGGCAGGGACACCTCCCACTATCCCAGGTTGCTCCAAGCCCCAGCCAACCTGGCCTTGGACTTCCAGGGATGAGGCAGTTACGGCTTCTCTGGGCAGCCTGTGCCAGCATTTGCTGAAGTTCTGATCTCACAAAACTGTTGGATCTTCAAGCGTTACTCTAAATTAATCCCTCCTGCATATTGAGGAAGGCCTTGAACCTCCCTGCTCTTTGTTAATTGAGCTCTGGATTGAGCCTTCAGGTTTTGCAGGTGGGTATTAAATTCCCAGTGGGCATCATCCCAGTTGGAGCAGGTGCTTTCCTGGTCATTCTCATTCTTCAGCACTTCATTCTTGGAGACTCCACTTATAATAAGGGGTTTTAGTCTCCAGTGGGAATAGTTGTGGATGCAGGATCTCACATGGGTTGTCACAAGCCATCCTTGTGCCACTGCAGGTTCCAGAGCAGTTTTCACATGGATTTTTTTCCCCTCTGTAACACAGGGCTACACTCCCCACATGATCAGCACCATCTCCGAGTGGTCGCTGGCATTCTCCTTCCTCAGCTTCTTCCTCACCTACATCCGTGACTTCCAGGTAAAATGAAGTTTATGTTCTCTGTTTCTGAATAGCCCAGTGTGGTGCAGGCGGGCAGCCTTAAGATTTTATGGGACTATGGAATCGTTTTGGTTGGAGAAGGCCTTTAAGGTGATGGAGTCCAGCTGTTAACCTGGCATGGATCAGTCACCAAGGCTGGAGACCCATGAGCAGCTCTAAGTGATCCCCATAGAGTCTGTCCCTGTTGTGTTACCACAGCTCCGGCACCAGGCTGGCTTTAACTGGCCTTGACTGGCCCTGACTGGCTTCACTTCCAGACCGGTCACAGCCACAGGGGCCTTTTCCTCTAAGACAAGGCAAATGATGGAGCCGGTCCAGAGCATAGCTAGGAGCCAGGCACATGGTTCTGAGCTGATCTGTTGGTGTTTCCAAAAATCTTTGGTGTTTCCTCTGGCCACTGAACTTCCCAGTGCCAAGGCAGCGAGGAGCCACTCATGGGGACTCCCTTTGCTTTCCCTCCACAGAAAATCTCCCTGCGAGCCGTGGTCAGCCTGCAGGGCCAGACCCTGCACGAGAGCCCAGGGAGCTTCAGGGCAGAGGAGCAGGCGCTGCTCATAGCAGGGAGCATCTGATGGATGGAGAGAACTCAGGAATTTAATAGCAATAACAGCTGATATTTCTAAACATTTATTTTATATTAAAAAAGTATGAAGTGATTGTCTTGTACTTGACATCAAGGGCTTTGCTATTAACCCACAGCAATGCAAATGCTACCAGTACTGTGAATGAGTCTGTGACATTTCTACATTTTCCAATGTCATGAAGGATTAAATGAAGGTTATTAATGAATTGTGTCTCCTCATCTCTTCCTCCACACCCAGTTTGCCCTCCCTTACCCTCCTCTCTCCAGTTCTCCTCAGGCCAAATCCTTTTGGATGGCAGAGCCTCCAGCCTCACCTCTGCTCCCCTTGGGCCCAGGGGGCTGATCCATACCCTGCATTTTGGGCCAGATGGGATGGACCGCAAAGCCACCCCATCCTTTGCGCAGCCCATAGGGAAAAACCTCTTCACACCACAGCCTGCTCCGGAGCTCAAGAGGCAGCTGAGCAGCTCCCTCCTGCTGGAAAGGCAGCCCTGTGCTGGCCCTGGAGAGGAGTGACAGGGAGCAGCAGGAACCACACAGCCATGGAATCCCAGAAGGGTTTGACTCAGAAGGGACCTTAAAGCCCATCCCATTCCACCCCCTGCCATGCGCAAGGACACCTTCCACTAGACCGGCTTGTTCCAGGCCCTGTCCAACCTGGCCTTCCCTCCCTCCCTCTCCCTGGCAGTTGTTGGAGCTGATGGGCAGGTTAACCCAGGAATTCTCATGCCAAGTGTCCCTGTTGCACAGGTGGAGGAGTTGGCCAAGGCAGCCCATGTTCTGTTCCATCCAGAGCCAAGAGCTGTCCCTTAAACACCCCAGAGTGCAACCCTTGTTCTCATGTCCTCGACATCCCTGGTGCTCCCTGAGAGCCTCCAACCCAAGGTTAAATTAACCCAAGCCAGCTGCTCCTTCCTCCAGCTGCCTCCAGCTGCTTCCAGCAGCTCCCAGAGTGCTGACAGCCCTTATCCCTGTGGAGTATCTGTGTGCTCCAGAGGCCAAGCTCCACGAGCCTCCACCACACCAGCTGGTTCCAGGGTCAATCCATAGGGACAGCCTCCAACACATCACAGTCATGCCCACACCAAGCCAGAAGCCTTAAAAACAAGCATCTCGAATTCTGCCAAGGTACAGCAGATTAAAGGGATATTTGATTGTACACAGACCTACCAAGTACCTTCACAGCTGCCTCTGAGCCCTGCTTGGCAGGAATAGCTCAGCTCCCTTCCCAAGTTACTGCTCAAGGCTTGTACATGAGCTCCAGCATGTTTCCTCCCACACCAGCATCCCTTACATTGGCATCGTCCCTTCCTGGAGGGGCAGGCAAAGCACCAGGAGAGGAATGAATCTAAGGTGGATGCCTCCTGGAAACCCCAGCAGTTCCCTGGGTAGCTTCTTTCTCCCACATTTAAATGGGATATCTCCATTCCTGTTACTGCATTTCCAGCCTGATTCAGCCAGAGTTCAGACAATCCACAGGGTGAAAACAACCCTTGGGGCCAAAAGCTGCCAAACTACTGAGGGCAGTGGGGTGAGAGGACAGGTGGATGTGATTAACATGGAGTCACAGAGAACCCTGGGCCTGGGAAGGTTTCCCAAGCATTGTATTTTAGCTGCTGATGAATCCTTAGGGATCCTAGCCACCCTGGAGAGCTGCACACTTGGCCACACAATTCCTAAGCAGGGAACAGGTAGACCCCAGTTTCTGATTAACTGCTCCAATGTAGAAAATGTGATGTTTCAGCTGAGAGAATCCTTTGCCTCTCTCAAGGCTCATTAGACAAACGGTTTAAGCAAGAGATGATCCCAACAGCGATGGGATCCCTGTGGAGATCCCTGTGGGAGCGAGCTCTTTGCCTGGTACGATGGGAGGAGAAGGAAAAATCCCAATTGATTCATTCATGTAGCTCTCAAGGAGGCTCTAGAAGGCATCAGCCTGCTCACAGGGCTTTCCTCACCTGCCCTTCACTGCTTTATCCATGGAGAGGTCATTCCTGACAACAGACATCCAACCTGCTGCTCCCAGAAGCAATTCCTGCCCCAGAGAGCAGGAAATTCTCTGTAATTTAATGTCACTGTAATGAGCCAGCCAGGGCAGACTGAGATTTAGCTTGGACATTAGGAAAAATTTCTCCCCCAAAAGGGTTGTCCAGCCCTGGCACAGCTGCCCAGGGCAGTGGTGCAGTCACCAGTCCTAGAGGGATTTTAAAAAACCATACGGATGTGGCACTTGGGGGACATGGTTAATGGTGGCCTTGGCAGTGCTGGGGAACAGTTGAACTCCATGATCTCAGACGGCTTTTCCAACCACAAAGATTCTGATTTTACTGCCTAAACCAGTACATTCCTGAGTTTACAGTTAAGCCTCCCAAAGCACCCTCACTGCTCCCCCACCAGCCTAGCACCACGTGCTGGGATTCCTGCTCATCTGCAGATCCATGGATGTTCAGCCTCAGAGCATCCAACTGTTCTCTGTTTAACAACCTCCTCAATGCCAGGGAAACCCTTTTCCTGCTCTCTCACCCTCTGCCAAGAGACAGGGAGGAGCAGCACCGAGGAGCAGCTCCCTGCTCCCAGCTGCTCCAGAGTTACCCCCAGTGAATCCCTGCCTTTTCCCCCTTCTCTGCAGCCCCACCAATAGTCATGATCCAGGGTCTGAGTTGGCTCCCACCTCCCATAGAATCATCATGATTGGAAAAGACCTTCAAGATCATCCATCCAAACACTGCCACTGTAGCCCCATAACGCCTAAATCACATCACCCAGCAAGATCCAGACACCCTTCGAATAATTCCAGGGATGGTGCCTCCACCAGCTCCCTGGGCAGCCCCTTCCAATGCCTGACCAGCCCAGCACTGAACAGACTTACAGGGTCCATTAACACACCTGAATTGCCCTGACCAGCCCCCAGGACCTCCTCATGGCCCATGAGCTCCATGTGAGCCCAAGCTTGACCACCTAGCCCTGGCCTGGGCTGTTGTGGTTGACCCTGGTTCAGCTCTGCCCCAGGATTTATTCTGTGGACAGTCCTCAGACCTTGATTCACAGAATCCCAAGATGGTTTGGGTGGGAAGGGACATTAAAGATCATCTCATTCCACCCCTATGTCATGGGCAGGGAGACCTTCTATTAGACCAGGTTGCTCTAAGACCTATCCAACCTGGCCTTGGACACTTCCAGGCATGGGGCAGCCACAGCTTCTCTGGGCAACCTGGGTCAGGGCCTCACCACCTTCCACAGGGAAGAATTCCTTCCCAATATTCCACCTAACCCTGCTCTCTGGCAGTGGGAAGCCATTTCCCCTTGTCCTGTCACTCCATTCCTTGTCCCAGTTCCTTCTCCAGCTCTCCTGGAGCCCCTTTAGTGCCTTCCAGTGCCTTTAGGCACTGGAAGGGCCTCTAAGGTGTCCCCAGAGCTTTTTCTTCTCCAGATGAACACCCCCAGCTCTCCCAGCCTGGCTCCAGAGCAGAGGGGCTGCAGCCCTCAGAGCATCTCCGTGGCATCCTCTGAAGTTGCTCCAGCAGCTCAACATCCTTCTGCTGCTGTTGGGTTCCAGGGCTGGAGGCAGCTCTGCAGGTGGGGTCTCACCTGAGCTGGGCAGACTGGCAGAATGCCCCCCCTCCCCTGCTGCCCACACTTGGAGATCAGCCAAGGGCTTGAGGGAGTTCTTGGCTGGGGCATGTCCTGGTCTCACCCACCAACACGCCCAAGTCATTCTCCCAGGGCTGCTCCATCTGGTCATCCCCAGCCTGGATCCATCCCAAGATCACCCCAACGCAGGTGCAGCACCTGGAACTTGACCTCCTGGGATTCCCATGGGCCACTTCTGAGCTTATCCAGGTCCCTCTTGATGACTCTGTCCCTCAGGAGTGTCTCTGTCTCCTCAGCTCAGTGTCACCTGCAAACCTGCTCAAGGTGCCCTCGATCCCTTCATTTGTCATTAATGAAGATATTAAAAAATGCTGGTCCCGGTACAGATCCCTGAGGGACACTACTGATCCCAGTATGGACCCATGAGAGACACCACTGGTCACTGATGTCCATCCGGACTCTGAGCCGTTGACCACAACGGCCTGGATGTGATCATCCAACCCATTCCTTATCCACTTGACAGCCCGCCCGTTAAATCCATCTCTCCATCTGTAAGCCTTCCCTCATCACTGATGGAGTCATTCTTGTTGAGCTTCTCATCCACCAACACCCCCAGGTCCTTCTCTTCAGGGCTGCTCTGTTCATCCCCCAGCCTGGAGTTGTGCTTGGGGTTGCCCTGACCCAGGGGCAGGATCTCGTCCTTGGCCATGTTGAACTTCATGAGGTTCACACGATCCCACCTCTCCAGCCCGTCCAGGTCCCTCTGGATGCCCAATCCCTTCCCTCCAGCATATGACCCCACTAAATGTCTCACTGTCAGCACCATGCTGAGGGTGCCTCAATCCCACTGTCCATGTCACTGACGAAGACAGCACTGGTCCCAACACTGACCCCTGAGGACACCACTTGTCACGGGGCTCCACTTGGACATACTTGTCTACAGCTGCAGACCACAACGCTTTGAGTGCCACCATCCAGCCAATTCCTTATCCACTGACTGTTCCACCCATCAGATCCACGTCTCTCCAGTTTTGAAACAAGGCTGTCCTGCAGGACAGTGTCAAATGCTTTGTACAGTCCAGGTAGATGATGTCAGTTGCTCTGCCCTCACCTACCAGCACTGTCACCTTGCCATACAAAGCCACCAAATTGGTCAGGCACAATTTGTCTTCAGAGAAGCCATTTTGGTTGTCACCAATCACCTCCTTATTTTCCATGTGCCTTAGCATTAGCTTCCAGAAGGATCTACCCATGATCTTGCCAGACACCAGTGTGACTGACTGGCCTGTAGTGCACTGCATCTGCCTTATTTCCCTTTTGAAAAATGGGGTCAAATTTCCCATTTTCCAGTCAGTGGGAACTTCACCAAACTGCCACAACTTCTCGAATATGATGGAGAGTGGCTTAGGAACTTCCTCTGCCAGTTCCCCCTCGATTCACGGATGCATTTCATCACGTCCCATGGACCTGTGCACCTTAATATTCCTTAAATATTCCGGAATTTGATCTTCTCAAGTCCAGGGAAGGGAACGGAGATGGTGAAGGGTATGGAGCACAAGTCCTATTAGGAATGGATGAGAGAGCTGGGCCACTCAGCCTGGAGAAAAGGAGGCTTGGGGGGACCTTCTGGCTCTGCACCACTCCCTGACAGGAGGGGGCAGCCAGGGGGGCTCAGGCTCTGCTCCCAGGGAACAAGGGACAGGACAAGAAGAAATGGCATCAAGTTGTACCAGGAAAGGTTCAGGTTGGACATCAGGAGGAATTTCTTCCTG
This sequence comes from Callaeas wilsoni, assembly GCA_013398955.1. Taxonomy (NCBI): domain Eukaryota; kingdom Metazoa; phylum Chordata; class Aves; order Passeriformes; family Callaeidae; genus Callaeas; species Callaeas wilsoni. The sequence goes on along the minus strand of VWPU01000391.1, from coordinate 110,340 downwards.
GAAAGGGTGGTCAGGCATTGGAAGGGGCTGCCCAGGGAGATGATGCAGTCACCATCCCTGGAGGTGTCCAAGGACCTGGACCTGGCACTCAGTGCTCTGGGCTGAGTGACAAGGTGGGTATCGATGACACAGGTTTGACTTGATGACCTTGGACAGCTTTTCCAACCTTAAAGGTTCTGGGATTCTGTGATTCTCCTACTGCGGATGGTTCTTCCTTCTCCCAGTCCCCACTTTTGCCCCTGCAACTCTGGTGGTGTGACTGGGTCACTTCCCAGTGAAGACTAAGGCACAAACGTTGCTGAGAACCTCAGCCTTCTCCATGTCCTGGGTAAGCAGGTGTCCTGTTTCCTTCTGGAGACGGCCTACATTTTCCCAAGTCTTCCTTTTACCACCAATGTACCTATAGAAGCTTTTCTGTTGCCCTTGATGTCCCTGGCCAGATTTAACTCTATCAGGACTTCAGGTTTCCTAACCTCATCCCTGGCTGCTTGGACAATCCCTCTGTATTCCTCCCAGGCTGCCTGTCCTTGCTTCCACACTCTGGAGACTTCCTCTTTGGGTTTGTCCAGGAGCTCCTTGCTCACCCTCACAGGCCTCCTGGAGTTTTTGTCCAACTTCTTCTTCCTTGGGAAGTGTCGCTCCTGAGCTTGGAGGTGATCCTTAAATATCAACCAGCTCTCCTGGGCCCCTCCTCCCTCCAGGGCTTTATCCCATGAGACTCAACCAAGCAGATCTCTGAAGAGGCAAACTGCTTTCCTGAATCCCAGGGCTCACTGTGTGCCCTCCTTGCTGCCCTGAGGATCCTGAATCCACCATTCCATGTTTGCTCAGCCCAGGCTGCCCTTGAGCTTCTCATTCCCCACCAGGTCCTCCTTGTTGGTGAGCACAAGGTCCAGGACAGCTCCTCTCCTTGCTGGCTCCTCTCTCACTTGGAGGAGGAGTTTATCCTCAACACATTCCAGAACTTCCTGGATCAATTATGCTCTGCTGTGTTGTCTCTCCAAGACATACTGGCATGGTTGAAGCCCCTCATGAGGAGCCGGGCTGTGAACATGACTCTGCTATTGTCTGTCCAGAGTTTCATCTCATGGGTGTTTCTGGTACAGCCCCCTAAAAGCCACCCCCAGGCGGCTTCCTGGGCTGCACCTGGCAATGCCTAGGTCTGGGTCAGCGCTGGGCTCGGCTACCTCAGGTTTACAGTCAGACTTGATGATCTTGAGGATCTTTTCCAACCTAAATGATCCAATGATTCTACGTCTGAGACAGACCCCTGTGAAAGGTTGTGCCTTACATAGAAGTGCTGGGGCTGTGGTGGGTTTCCAGTACAGGAGACAGGCACAAGGACAGTCATGGCCAGAGACTCCAAGGCACCAGGTCTGGCTGATGTTTGCAACTTGCCCAGCAGCATCTTTGCTTCCCGATCTGTTCTGTCTAGCACTCACTGCCACCTCTGCTCTTTGGACTCTGAAATTCCTAAAAGGTTTTCCACTAATTCTTCCCAGGTATTTGCTTGAAGTAAGTTTTAAATTCATATCCTAAATCCATGGATTTCATATGTACTTAGTACAGCAATCCTGGTGTGTGACACTTTCCTGCCAGCTCGGGCTGCACTCAGGAATGGCCATCAGTCACCTTCACTCCTGGGGTGACAGCCAGCATTCCCAGAACTCTAGTTCTTGTCACAGACTCTTCATAAATTGCAGGAGTTCAAGGATGAACAGGGCAGCAAAATCCAATCCCTGCTGCAGATGGTGAGTCTGGATGAGGAGCAGCTCCAACAGCCTCAAGGTTCTTGGCTGTCAGAAGCCTCTGCTCCTCTTGGCAGAACTTTCCCCCACTGGCACATCAAGAGGCCTCTCTTAGCTCTCAGTGACCCCTCCAACCTTGCACTGATGTTGTTCCAATGAAGATCTCTCTCTTCCATACTTGGTTTCACTGATTCTCTGAACTGTACCAGGTGTTTTCCGTCACAATACTGGACATAGCCCATTCACCTTCTTCCACCAAATCCTGGTCACATTTCTTCAAAATTTTGCACTGAGTATTCTTCTCCCAACTTTTGAGTATTTTATTGTCTCTACGAAAAATTCAGGCAAATGGACTACTTTGTTAGGGTAAAAGAGGTTCTGGGAGAAAGATGGTGCATTGTAGAATGTCAATGCTGGAATCCTCCAGTGAAGCAAGAGGATAAGAGAACTCGGCTTCATTAATTTTCTTGGAGATCATTGGAAAGTAGAGGAAAGACATTTGTTAGAGGACAGTAAGTGAGCAAAGCCTGTTGGAAGAATATCTACCAGGTGACTACAGCACCAGACACACAACACAAGGCTGCCTCTATCTCCTTCCCAATTCCCACTTCATCCTTTCAGGTGGGATGGGGTCAATGTCCTTCAAGAGCAGCTGCACATCATGCCGTGTTTGGGATTTTGAGGAGACTGCTGGTCGCACATCCGTGTTTTCAGGAGAGCTCCCACGACATCCAGGTTTTCTCCTTCTCTCGCTGTGCAGGCTTGTACCCCGTAGCAGGCTTGGGATGGACAGGAATTTGGGGATGGACAAGAAGCTGGGAACAGACACAGCCTGGACAGTCTTCCCAGACTGATCAAAGGGATATTCCATGTCACAGGAGGCCATGCTCAGCAAATAAAAGCGTTATGAAAGCAGGAGGATGGAAGGACATTTTCTGGTCACAGTATTTGTCTTCCAAGTGAACACTTGTGCACACAGAGACCCTGGAAATGGCCAATCTTCTGCCTGCTGACAGGACCTGGTGACTGAATTCCTGATTTTGCTTTTTGTGCAAGCAGCTTTTGCTTGACCTGTTAAACTGCCTTTATCTCCACCCACATTCCCTCCTTCCATTTTCCCCCATCCTGCAGGAGGGGAGTGAGTGGAGCGGGTGTCTGGGAGTTGGCCAAGGTCAATTCTGTCCCAAAACACCCATTCCATACAAAGTGAGCCCATGGATACCCACACTACCACCCTGACTTGCTTGTTCCACCACACTTCCCTCCTACCAAGTAATCTCAATCACTGCAGAGTTTATTTCCACTATTCACCTTCCCTCCTCACCCACCACTGTGCATCTGGTTGATCACCTTGGTCTAGCCCAAGCTCTCCCTGGTCCTGGAAGTTCCAGGGCCAGGCTGGATGGGGCTTGGAGCAACCTGGGATAGTGGAAGGTGTCCCTGCCCATGGGAGGGGGTAGAATGAGATGAGCTTTAAGGTCCCTTACACCCCAAACCCTTGTCTGATTGTGTGATTCTTCAAAGCAGGAACTTCCTTTTTCTTCCCTTGTAAAAACCTCTCCTGCCTCTCCAATCCACTGGAATTTTTCACTGTCAGAACTTACATAAATAAGGAATATGGGACTGAAAGAGTCTAAGCTCTCCAAGAAACATCCATCCTCCACCAAACCCTGTAGATAAACTAGGTATCCATGGGATAATAAATGAAAACCCTGTAGATGAAAATTTGATGAAAATAAAACAAAATAAGAATAAAAACAAAAATAAGGACAGTAACAAACAGCCTCCCATAAACACAAATCCGCAGCGAAGCTCTGCCAGGATTGGTGATGTTTAACATAAACACAAATAGACAAGAACAAAACAATGACAAACTCTGCTGGCAAAAAAAGTTATTAATTGGTGGAAGGGAAACTGAAAAACTGCAGAAGGAACCTGCAAGGATCAAAGACATAGACAACAAAGGACAAGGAAAGGTGTCCCTACACATACAACAGAGCATGGTGGGAAAATACACACAAAGTTCTATAAAAATTAGGATGTAAAGATAGTCTGAGGGCACATCCCCTTCTATAAGGCAAACTAAGGTACCATCAACTGAAGGCGGCAAGAGACATGTTCAAACAACAACAAATTAAAAGACACTCATTGAGGATTGTTAAAGATACCATGCAGGGATAAAGAAGTCTTTTAGCTTCAAGAAATTATTATTAACAGAATTCTGTTTAAAAAAAATACATCCCACCCTTCCAAAACAGCCCCACAACCAAATTTCCACATTGCACAGCTGGCCATGGCCTTATAAAGGCTCACAATAATGACAGGGACAGCCATGAATCCAAACAACTGTCACAGGGCTCCTCCTGCCTCTGTCTTCACATCTGCAAGAGGTTTTGTATAAATATCTGCATTGTCACTGTCTGAAGTCTAATTCCCAGATCCTTTAAATAACATTTATTAACCACTGACTGTTGACCTTTTCTGAAAATTGTCAGTTCTCAGGAATTCATCAGAGTTCTCATGCACATAAGAAAAACAAATAAAAAAGTATCTACAACTAGGGTTTGTAATTTGTATTTGGGTTCTAAGAGCCAGACCATTGAATTCAAAAGGGGAAAGTTTATCTGCTAAGACTAATACAGAACTTCCTTGATTCAAAATATGGGGAATATGCTGGTAAAAATGCCCTTTGTCTGTGCTCTTGGATCATGTCCCAGAAAGAGAATTTGATGGTCCAAGTCTCTTATTTTTGGCATTTAACAAAAACCTACAGTTCTCTAAATACACACAAACTTCATCTAGTTCTTCCATCTACCAGAAATATTCATTTAAGCAAGAGATTTCCTCTTGAAGTCACTGAAGAGGTGATGCACGAGGCTGGGATCCCCAGGGCAGGCATTTCAGCTCTGCTGCATTTCCCGGCGCATTTCCTCCAGTGCTGCCTCCCGCTCCCGCAGGAGCTGCTTCAGTCGCTTGATTTTCTCATCCCGTATTGTCTCATCCAGGTCCGGGGGAGCCACAGGGAAAGCATCTTCTCGGAAAGAACCTTCCAGAACGGAAGTATCTTCTTCAGAAGTCACTAAAACTGAAATCCCAGGGTCGGTAGTGTCACTGTACCAGGGGAATGTGTCCAGCTCCAAGTCCCTCCCTTGGGACACTCCAATGGAGCCGGTGGGAACACTTGGCTCTGGTGAGGCTGGTGGAGGTGAAACACTTCTGTTAAGTGCACCGGAACTCAAACTGGTGATTTCTAAACCAGGACTTGTGGCTGATTTGACTGAAGTTCTCCTTCTCTTGCCACTGTCCGACAAAGGTGAAGATTTTATTTTCCTTTTCCTAGTCAAATCCTCTTCCAGATCCACAATTATCTGCACAGTCAGAAACAGACAAAATTCACTTCTGTGAAACTGGGCATCAGCTACATTATAACACCAAGTTCTCTAAGCACAAATTACAAGTTATTTGTTGCAAGCTTTTTAGAATTACTGCCCGGAAGAAGTTTCTTTCAGCAAAAGAACAAATATATTTCTGCATTTGATGTTTTTCTAGCAAAGATTCCCAGTTAACAATCCAGAACACTGAATTCCTTGCTTAGTCAACACTGCATGTCTGCCTTTCCTGGGCATATCCATCATCTCCTGTGGCTAAGTTAACACTACTGGAAGACAAAAACTTTTTAACTTGATGGGAAAATTCAGTGTAGAAGAATTCTTCATGTCTACATTTCCAAAACCTCAATCTGAGGAGTAATATCCATTATCAGATTAAATTCCTCCAATCACAGGAGTAACGTCCATTACCAGATTAAATTCCTCCCAGATGTTTTATTATTTGAATCATGGAATCACATCCTGGTTTGAGTTGGAAGAGACCTTAAATCCCATTCCATTCCACCCCCTGCCATGGGCAAGGACACCTTCCACGAGACCAGGCTGCTTCAAGCTCCATCCAGCCTGGCCTTGGACACTTCTAAGGGATGGGTTAATGTTAATGTTAATGTTAATGAGCAGCCATGGATCTGCTCAATTATTAGCACAGAATTAGTAAAACCTGAGAAAGTCTTTGACTGAGTTGTGCAGAATCACACAGAAGAAAATGTGGCTGAATGGAAAATCCTTTCCATGCATTAACATGGAAGTTCTTCCTTCCAAAAGTACCCAACCAATGACAAAGTTTGTAACAACATTTGTAATTCTAAAGATTGGACAGATCCACAAGTAAATTTCTTCTAACAAACCCATTCCTCTGCCTGTACCCACTGCACTGCTAGACAAACATAACCATCTGCAGAAGGTTAAATATAAATCAAGATACCGAGGTCTGGTCTCTATTCCAACAAGGATCATCACCACAGTAGTAGGGACAGTCTTCTCAAAAGCATTTATTGTTCAAGTTTCCTCCAGTAGAACCCAAAAATGAGGATAAAAATTCCTAGAGGGTGCTCAAGTCACACAGAAATCTCAAACAAGTTCTAGGAACAAATCTCACAGAGATCCCAACAACTCCTGACTCTCCTGGTGAATTCCGAGGTGGGAGGCTCCAAACACCCCCAGCTCTGTACTAAACATACGATGCTTTCTGAGTGTGTTTAGCACTGAAAAATCCCAGATACCTTTTCCTCTTTAACACATTCCTGATGATGATTCGTTATTTCCACATCCAATGAGGATGAACTGCAAGAATCATTTTTCCTTTCCAAGCTCTCACTGGAACAAACCCTTTCTTCTGAATTCTCACAGAAGGCCCTTAATGGTATTCTCGTAAGGTAAACTCTCTCCTCTTTAAAGAGACCAAATTTTTTCCTTAATTCCAAGTATTGTTTCCAGTGTGGGTGCTCTTGGTGTTTGATTTGAATAACCTTTCCCGATGAATCCATCTTTTCACATTGGATCTGAAATACAGAAACAGTGAGAGAGCCATCAATCACTCTCTCACTCTCTCTCTATATATATAAATAGATAAAATATATTAATATAAAAAAAAAAGTACTAGAAAGACCAGTGAACATTTATTTTGTCTGCCATTCTCCAAGAGCTACATTTAACACAGATAAGCCAATTTTGATAAATTATATACAAATTATTGTAGGTCTAACACTCGTTATTTAACACCCCAAGTACATTGTGGAACATCCAGAAAATGTCCAAGCCAACCAGCAAACACAGAAATAAAAGAAGCAACAAGAGAATCATCTGTTCTACCCCTTCAAAGTACCAAAGAAAGAGGAGGGAAGAGCAGGTAGCGTCTTTACGCTGCAATCCAGGGGTTTGCAAATTTAGGGACAAGAGCACCAAATCTGCTGAGCTATTCCTCACCGGGGTGAAAGCAAATGCAAATGCTGACACTCAGCATCACACAGCACTGAAGAAAATAAATGGTATTTCAACCATTTTTTAGGTGAGAAACAATCAAAAAACTAGAATCAAAAAACTATAGTCTGTTGCAACAATTAAATGTCTAAAATTTGCAAAAATACACTCGGCTGACATTTCTGTTCTGCCTGGAAAACACAAATGAATTTCAGAATTATTTTTTTCTCTGGAGACAAATTCATCCTGGCCTCTGGAGCTACGAAAAACATGACCCCCAATCCTGAGTGGGGAGTTTGGGGATCGGAGGCTCACAACTTTTAACATATTTTCAACATTATGATCTTAAAAGAATATGTCAATGCAGCCATTAAGGATCTCAAGAGTTCCTTCTGCCTAACGTGGACCCAGGACTGAAGAAGGTGGACCCTTCCCACCAGGGCAGGGGAGGAAGGAAACGCAGCTCCTGCCCGTGGCTGTCGGAGTGAGCAGAGCCTGGAGCTGACAATGCCACACCAGAGCTGTCTCTGGAGGACAAACTCTGCTCTTCCAACTTATTTTCATCTTGTGAAGCCACAAACTCGTCCTTCTCTACCCTACATCACCCCTACAGCCCTAAGGTTGTGCTGTGAGTGTGTGGCATCAACACCCAAGAGCCCAAACAATGGACAGCCTCTCCAGAGTTCAGTTATTGCTGGCCATTTATCTCGGGACAAAATGAAAAGCCACTTTTCCTCTGCCCCTTGCTTTTCTATGCATTTCTCACTTGCACAGTGCAAAATTGTTGGGAAAAAGGCCATTTATTGACTAGAACCAACCTTAGAGCAGAACTTCCAGGAGACCTGGTTACAAAAATGTGTAAACTCATCAAGAGCCATTTTATCCACCTAAAACCAGGACCACAGAACCACTGACCAGACACTGAGGTGGCATGTTCATGACTGATTACCTTTGGCCAGTCTTCACTGACAGCACATTCCTGCTTAGCCCCTGCTGCTCTTGGGGAATGACTCATATGTTTGCCACTTTGCAACACACATTCCTGCAGCCCTACTGCTGGAACTGGGATCACTCCACTGCAAGAAACACTCTTGGTGAAGGGCAAACTCTGTCTCTGGATTACAGTGGGATCCTGCTTATTAGCACTTGGTGTCAACAGAGCTGCAGGTGTGGATTTTAAGTCATTTCTTAAGCCAATTGGTGATGAATTTTTGGAGACTGTACATGGGTTTGGGTCTTTCTGAGACAGCACCACTCCTTTGCTTTTGGACAACACCAGATTCACGACTTTACTGGTTATTTTATTGACTTCAGTAGAAGCAATTTGCTTGGGTGTCTCCTTTTTAACTGAAGCATCAGAAGAAGATGTTTGTTTGTCAGCCTGCACTGACAAAACATCAGAGCCTCTTTTGGTCAATAAATAGACTTTCCCACTGTACATGACCAGAGCATTATCTTTTAAAGGTGTGATTTTGGTTTGGCTTCCACCAGGACCATTAGAACAGAGTGGCAAAATATTTGCAGCATTAACTTCTACATTCTTCGTGTCTGACAAAGTTTTCAGGATCTTGGAAGCCACATTATTTGAAGACTTTACAGGGATAAGACACGCTGCTGAGAGCGGGGCCGTTTCTTGCACGATCCACTTCATGGGACTTTGCTGGCACTGCTGCCCCTCGGATGTGACCGGCTCGAGAGAAGAACCAGATCCCTTTTGGGCAGCTGTCACTATCAGTGTCTTTGAAACTTCCATGGTAGGTTTGGGGCAAAAGCCCTGCAAGCGCTTGGGCAGGACTTGGGAGGTTTTCACTGTGTTCACAGGTGACACGTAAATCACAGTCGGCGTTTTTGTACCGTCGGCCCCTCCAGACACATTGGTGGCTGCAGCTGCCAGGATTTTTTGTTGTATGGCAGGTGGCAAAAGAGACGCGGGGACAGATTTCACTTCTGCATCAGCTGGAATCTGGAGGTGGTGTCCAGAGGGCAGTACTGGAGACTTGACAGTCACTGGGAGGGGTTTGGTGTTCACCACCATGTAGGTTGTGCTGCTCTGATGAGAGGAGCTCGTGATGGCCATGTTCTGCAAGGACACTCCATCCTTGGGCACACAGCTGCTCTGGGCGTTGGCAGCTGCACTTGGAATCAAGCCTTCCTTTTCAGAACCTGCCCTAACACTTTCCTGCTTGTCTAATGTCCTCGTAAGAATAATCTTTCCAGGATTAGGAGGCTGAAAAATAGGTATCTTAACAGATGAAGGTGCAGCAGTATTGCCAAGCTGTGTCTTAAAAGTAAGATGAACTGGGCTAGAAACATTTGCGTTAGAATTATTTGGCATGGCTGGAGACTGAACTATAGGCAGAAAGCTTCCAGAAGTTTTAGAAACGGGAAGCAATTTCAGAAGGTTTTTTCCATCTGGTCCCGTTGTCTGAACGACTCGGTACATACAGCCTGCAATGCTTAACAAAGAAAAGGGAAAAGAGAGAAAAATGAAAGGCAGTGTAAGTGAACAAGCATAGGTACTTTAATTCACGAGCTTCAGTGAACACTACACCCAGGGTTGAAGCAGATTAACTCCTGGAAAATGCCTGAGCTAATCTTCAGGATTAATTAATTAATTAATCTTCCTACTGACCTACCCAGGTTTCCATTTCAGACCACCTCAGACTGTCTGAAAATAGTGTCCAACATCTACACCCCAGAGTAACAAGAAATGGCATCTTTTTCACATTAAAAATAAAAGACCCCAGAAAACACCTCACATTACCTCCTCTTCCCCTCACAGGGCCTTTCATGATGAAAATGAAACCACTACCTCCCTATTTTCCAGAGAAGCCTTATTTTTCCCTTTCTCATCTCCCTGTTACTATTTATACGTCTCGAGTGCTATGAACTATGAATTTCAGGAACACTTTAGGAAAATACAGGCAGAGGAGTTACATGGGAAGATGGAAGCAGAAATTACTTCAGACACAACAAAGGAATTTGGAAGCAGGATGTTGAACAGGTGGCTCCTGCGCCACCATCGCACCTGCCCGGCCATTCTTGAGGCAGATACAGACCACAGAGGTGGTTCATCCTCAAAGAGATGGAAAACCCTCAAATGCTACTGGTTTATAAACATTTTTGAGAACAGAAGTCTAAGTCTGGGAAGCAAAAGGCTTCAAAACCAAGGAGGAACACATGGAAACAGCACCAGGGACATCTGAAGAGAAAAGAGATTTCTTGCAGCTGAAGATAAGAACTCACTGAGAGACAGACAGATCTTGTCAAAACACAAGTTAGTTGTGACTGCTCCAAATGCCAACATTTTTCAAGTCCATGACAAGACAAAGAACCTTTCCCACTCCAGGTCAGTTTGCCCAATGCAGGTTCTTCTGCAGAGCAGAACAATCTACTGCCCAAAGCCCTGCAGAGACACGTGTGGGCAAACAGAGCTGCCCTCACTGGGAAAGAAGAGACCAAATCACTGGAAGTTGTTTCCTGACAGCAGATGCAGAGAGATTAAAAGGCAAAGCTGCGAACTCCACCTGGAGTCACCAAGAGCACCAGCTCCATCCCAGTGACTTCCTATGTCAATAAATGCCCTGGGAGCATGGACATGGGAGCAGTTCCCAGTCTCACCCCAATGACATCAGTGCTGTGTTCTGCTTTCTGACAGGTAGTTTTGAAAACAGCATTTTTTCTGTCTTTTCGGGCTTCTGACTCAGCTTGGAGCAGTGCCTGGGAGAGCTCAGATCTGCATCCCACCACCGTGTCTGCTCAGGAGTCAGCCAACTTTTGCCTTTTCCCATCAAGTGTGAAGTCACAGGAATGCCCTTCACCCCCAAAGTTGGGCAGTTGCTGCTGGGGGTCCCATTCCCCTGGGGACTGACACAAACACCCCACTACTGTTTGCCCAATACACAAAGGCATCAGGCACACAGAGCTTTCCTTGCTATGAACTTGGAATTAACTCCCACACCCAGTATTTTGGTACAATGCCTCATTTCTGGGCACAATGTGTGAAAATGGAGATTTTTACATGAAGTATCAGTGCAGTGGGCAGGAAATTCTGCAGTACTTTTGGTTTTAAGGTACTGAAAATTAAATATGGGCAATATATCACATGGTTCCTAATGGAAGCTGTCACTGGAGGGCTTAGGAGCAAAATGGAGTTGGATGCTTTGGAATGAGAAACAAGAGTTGAGATGGACTAGCCCTGACAGGCAACAATCTGACAGAAAATAGTTTTGCTTAAACGAAGAGGAAGAAGAAATATTTGTGTGTTTGAACATATTTAAAGCAGAGAAAAAAGACTTTTAGAGCACTTTAAACCTCCCTGCACTACTCACAATGCAAATGAGAAACAGCAGCAGCTCCGGGACAACACTTTGTCTGTTCTGTGCTTAGAATCTCACAACACTTCTTTAATAACTCCATGATCTACAGCCTCAACTTTGCTTCTATATATAAGAAATAAAGGCAAATTCAGAAGGAATTTTTCAGCAAGTCCCACAAATGTGGAACTGCTGAACAGAGAAACAGGCACTTACCTGCACCCCAACTAACTAGGGCCACAAATTGGCACCAAAGGGCAGAAGAAACCTCCAAAGAGGCTCGTTTTTCCACCTGTCAAAGCAAGGGGACACTTCTAACTTTTGGGCAAGAGGAGGGGGAGCAGATCAGAGGGAGAGGAAGCAAGAAAAACAGGGAGAGATGAGCTGAAGATATATTTGCATCAATATTTTCCTCTGCCAGTTTCCAGTACTCACGTTCTCACTCCCACCTGGAATTACCATTCACCTCCAGCTCGATGGGCTTAAAAACTGTTTTTGACTGTGCTACAAACAGGAACTTTAAATGTAGATTGGGGGGAAAAGCACCAGTAAAAAATCTCATTTGCCTGAACTTCAGATCATTCTGCTTTCCATGATCACAGAAGGCAACTGTAGCTTTTTATCTCCATGAAAAAGAGCAAGACGCCCCAAAATCATAATTGTTTGGGAAATAACATTCTTTAACTTGAAACAAATATCAGGTATTTGTTCAGAGAGTGACATGTTTGGAGAGAGACAAAAAGCTAAAGGAGAGGCAAGAGAGAAGGAAAAGTCCAACGAGATACCAAGAAGTGGAATTTACACAGATTTATTCAAATGACAGAGGAGAAAAAGTATCACTGCAAATGTTTTTAGCTCTCTAAGTTGAAAAAGCTTCATTGCAAAAATTTCACATCATAAAGCTTTTCCCAGGTGATACAAAGAAATAACCATGAGGAATTTTCACGTTACCAGAATAAAATAAAGCACTGTCCCCATACATTTTTGAGTGATGAAGAGGAGAGTTAATTGTTTTGCTTCAGTCTTCAGATCACTGCTTCTTTCAATTAATGAATCTTTAAGAATCTCTTAAGCAGAATGAAAAAACCTCCCTCAGTATCCCCTTTTTAGGGTGTCAGATTAATCTGGTTAAAGAACAGCCTAATTTCTTTTCCTAAAAAAAAAACCCCAATAGGAAATCTGTATCATGCCAGGTTGTCCTAGGGGATTTCTCCCATAGTTACTGAAGTAGAGTTTTCTTCCTCCTCTTCATCCTCCTTCACTTCCCAACCTCATAAGAATAAACCTCCTCAAATCTCATATACGAACACTCAGAAATAATTGTGTTGCTATGATACTTTAGAAAGGCCTAAGGCAAATCCATGAACAAACGTTGAGGGACATAAGCTCATTGAAGACAAAAAAACAATGGTGGAGTGGTAGAAATCTTAATTAACATCACTAGAGAAATTATCAAATTCAATAAAAACAATTAAATAAAATTCTGTGACATTCACAGAAAGATCTGTCAACCAGATGACCTTTTTTTGACCCAAAAAGGAGATTTCTTTTGGTGAACAGTCTGTGTGTGGCAACACCAACATCTCCCTATGGATGTGGCATTAAGGAAGGCAGGAAAGCAGACAGAACAGAAAGAAGCTGGGAGATTTACTTCTTTACTTACTTATTTCAAGACAGAAAAATAAAAAGAATAATCTACCTTTCCTTCAGTTCACCAGAATTCCTGTTTTCTTGACCAGACACACCAGTTTTACTGTCGAAACTTCTCTCACTGTTCATTACTCTTAGTAAGCAGCACAAAACACAAAATACTGAGTATTCACTCACCTTCTGTCCTTTATGCTTGCATTAACAAAAACACACTTGGAATGTTGTCGTTAAATAGGAATATTTATTTCTGCCAAATAAATTCATTCACCAAATCCAGTGCAACCACCAGCACATGATTCCCATAGGAATCCTCACTGTGCCATAAAAAAAACGCATCAGTGGAGATCAAAGAGACAGACCGGCTCAATTCTCCTGTAAAGTCGTCAGAAGGAACAATCCCCCTTGGAAGAAATGAGCTAGTTTTACATCTGCCTTCACTCCCAACTGTTCCTTTAGGCACAACTTTCATCTACAAATGTGAATAAGTAACCAGGGACTATGAGCCACTCATAGAACCAACAGAATTTCTTTTAATGGCTTCAGCTGTATCCAGGAAGTGGTAAAGTAACAATTTATTGTGAATGGGAAACATGCACCCAGGGACAAAGTAAAATTAATTGATTGTAGTTGATATATATTTATTTTATATAGCTGTGTTTATTCTATAGATTATCTGAAAATTGTAAGAAAATAATAATAGTAATGATAATAATAAACATATAATCTAGATAATATACAATAACCATTATTATCATTATCATAACTGAAAGGAAATCAGGAAAATTATCTTGAATTTGGAGGAATCCTAACCAGAATTTCAGTTCACACCATCTCTAACGACCTGAGGTTTTATCCTAAACCACAAGCTTTCAATAATGGCAGAAAAACAACTTCCTGTTTGACAGTAATTGTTTCTGGGAACTCTTTCATCCACGGTGCAATATTCCCTGGAGTACAGATAATTGTGGGCGTGCAAACTGTCAGGAAACACTGCCTGTGCTCTACTATCAACCACAGCTCTCCCGATCCATGACAGGATCCTCCTCCAGCCACAAAAGCTCTGGTAGAATCTGCAACCATCAAAAACACCCAATGTGGATCCCACAGCAGCCCTGGGATTCGGAAATCACCCAAAACTCATCCCTGAACCTACAAAGCACCCTGAGAACTCCCTAGAGACAACGAAAGGCGCAAGCTGCTGGGCCTGCTGAGCTCCCCAGCGTAAAGCAGGGATGGAACCACAGAGAGCAGGGCAGCCTGGAGAATTCCCTCAGCGTGATTCCAGTCAGGATAACCCAGCAGAGTCACTGTAAGGAGGGACCTGATCAGTGAAACTGACCCAGAAAGTCCAGAGATGGAACAGGGCTGGGCAAGGGTCTGGAGCACCAGGAGCGGCTGAGGGAGCTGGGGAAGGGGCTCAGCCTGGAGAAAAGGAGGCTCAGGGGGGACCCTCTGGCTCTGCACAACTCCCTGACAGGAGGGGGCAGCCGGGGGGGTCGGGCTCTGCTCCCAGGGAACAGCCACGGAATGAGAAGAAATGGCCTCAAGCTGTGCCAGCGCAAGTTTAGGTTGGATATTGGAGAAAATTTCTTCATGGAAAGGGTGGCCAAGCACTGGCGAAGGCTTCCCAAGGCAGAGGTGGGAGTCATCAACCGTGGAAGTGTTCAAAAAAATGAGTGGATGTGGCACTTGGGGACATGGGTTAGTGGTGAATATGGCACTTCTAGGGGAGTGGTTGGACTCACTGATCTTTAAGAGCTTTTCCAACAGAAATAATTCCATGACTGTAAAAGGTTCAATTCATCTCACATCCCCACTCCCCTTTTCCCGGCTGCCTCCAGCACACCCCATCCTCACCGCAATGTGGTCGCAGTGACAACAAATACCAAGAGCCCCCGACAGAGAAACACAACCAAAACACAAGTGGCGTCGAGCCCGGGACGGCACCGCACGTGGGGCAGGGCTGGAACTGCCCCCAGCCCGCTCTGCACCGCCTGGAATGGGAAGAGGGAAGGGAAGGGAAGGGAAGGGTAGGGAAGGACGGGATAGAAAGGGATAAAACAGGGATGGGAAAGGAAGGGATAATAAATGAAGGAAAGGAATAGGAAAGGAAAGGAATAGGACGACGCCCTCCCCGCCGCTCCCCCGCCCGTCCCGCCGGGGCCGCCGCCGCCCCCGCCCTCCCGTTTCCGCCCACGGGTCCCGGCAGGGCGGGGAGCGGCAGGACCGTACCTGGCGGGGCTTCCCTGCGAGCCGAACCCCCGGGCCCGCCCGTACTCACAACTGCGGCCGCTGCTCACGGCTCCGGGACATGGCGGGGCGGCCTCGCCGCGGCTCCGCATGCGCGTCACTTCCGCCCGCCCCGCCCCTGCCGCCGACGCTTCCGGGCCGCCGCTTCCGGGAAGTGGCGCCGCCCGGCGGCCGCGAGCGGCACGGCGGGGATAGCGCTTCCGGTGCGGGCGGAAACGGGCGGGGCCGGGGGGTCCCGGCATCGCCCACCGGCACCGCCCTCAGCCGCGGGCTGGCCACGGGACAGCACCACTGACTGCGGAGGGGTATTTAAATAGGCGATTTGCATATGCAAATATGCGTTATAATGTATGCAAGGACATGTGTCTGTCAGAGAAGAGTGGGGTGAACACGTGAGAAGCGTTGTATGTTATCAGTGAGCTTTATATATAACGTCTATTATGTAATAAATACCAAAATATATAATCTAATATTAGAATCATATAATTGTATTATAATTAATCATGGTAAAATAATAAATTGGAATAAAAGTCATAAATAATGAAATTTGTAATCAAAAATAGTAAAATTTTAGCATTATTATGCTCTTATATTTTATATAATCTGTATTATAGATTACACAAAGTAAATATCTTTTTGTATTATATTATATGGATGCTATGAAAAGGAGTATCTGAGCCTGCACAGACTACAAATATACATGTGTACATAAAAGGAGACTCTGTGAGGCTGTTAGATATAGAGATAGATATATATATATAATTATAGATAATGTTCTAATATAGCAACATGTATAGTACCCAAAAGCAGACAGTAACATGACTCTGTGGGATGAAATATAAGTACAAACAATACACTGCATAACACATGGCAGACCTAAAATATCCTGTGCATTTTGTTATATATTCTGTGTTATTACAGTTTTAGAGAGAAATGAAAGAGTTCCTGGGAGCGTGTGCATTTGTAGAGTATAAATATGTGTGTGTGTATAAAATAGTGAGAGAGTGAAAATAACACAAATCACATTATACATTGTTAAGCACTCTATGGTGTAACGTTAGGATGAAAGGGTGTCTGAGGCTGTATAAACACACGGACCTGTAGACATGAATGTGTGTGTATACAAGCTTATAAATACATACAAAAAAGGTGTTTACATATGATGGAAATATTAGATATATAATATCATATATCATATCATATCATATATAACATAATTACAATTATATTGTGTTGTGTTGTATTGTATTGTATTGTATAGTATTGTATTGTATTATATTATGATCAGGTTGACAAGGTGGGGTTTGGTCACAGGTTGGACTCTATGATCCTGGAGGGCTTTTCCAACCTCATCGATTCCATGATTTGCAGTGTCAGACTCTCTGTTCCAAGGAAGGGAAGAGTTTCAAAATCACCTGTTAAAATTTTGCTTTCACCAACCCTGAATTGCGAAAGTGATTGGGGACACATCTGGCTGTTCTCCACATGTGGAGGAACAGCTTTGGAAGCTGCGTCCCTCCATCTCTGTCCCCAGGCTCGTTCTCCTTCTTTGGCAGGGATGAGCCCATGTGGCTCGGATGGTAAACCAGGACCATGTCAGCCCAAACCCCAGCTTCCCAGCCCTTCAGCTGCTTCCCCAGCCCAGAGCCAGCACACTGACAGTCACTAGTGTGGCCAAACATGGTGTTCCATGTCATGTTATCCATGAAGACAGGCCAGGTTGGATGGACTTGGAGCAACCTGGCATAACAGAAGGTGTCCCTGCCCATGGCAGGGGGTGGGACGGGATGAGCTTTAAAGTCCTCCCAACCCAAACCATTCTGGGATTCTGGGATTCTGAGATGTTACAAAACTGCTTGAGAGATTCTTGTTGCTGATTTTCATGTTGTTCCTTGGGAATATGAAAGACCCTTTCATATTCTGTCCTCTCTCTCTCTCTTGCTCCATGACCAGGATCACAGAATCCCAGAATCACTTAGGTTTGGAAAGACTTCTGAGATCATCAAGTCCAACCTGTGACCAGTCACCAGCCAGACAAGACCACTGAGTGCCACGCACAATCATTCCTTGAAAATGTCCAAAGGCTGTGACTCCACCACCAATAGATCCCCCATTACCCCCCTATACCCCAAGCAAGAGAATGAGTCAAAACTCTCTGGATTTGTGAATGTCCAGATTGTGGTGAGAACGGAATGTTGGAGTGATACAGGAGAAGGTGGGTGTGTCCTGAAGAAACCATATCCTTCCCATGGAGTACCCACAATGGAGCAGGAGAAATGCAAGGTAGAATGAGCAGCAGAGAGGAGTTTCTATGCACTGACCACATTCCCCATCCCCCACTCCCAATTCCCCATTGCCCATCCCTGCTGCACTACCCAGGCTAGGGGGAAAGAGAGGAGTTGGGGACGTGAAGCTGAGCCTGGGAAAAAAAGTGGTTTAAATCTTGTCTTGGTCACCATCCAAACATATTTTAATTTGCAATAAACTAAATTAATTTTTTCAACATCAAGTGTTTGCCAATGACAATTTTTGGTGTCATGTGGTGTTTATAGGAATTTGGCAGAAAATAATCCCCCTGTGTCCCCAGCTGGTCCTCAGAGGGGCTGGGAACAGCTGGGTTGAATTTCCCATCATGACCAGTTGGGCACCACAAGTCTGGTCCTGTTCAGTGAGGACTTTCACAATCACAAATTCACAAACGGTAGGAATTATTGAAACAACAGAAATACAGGTTTGGAATTGCCATTGATAAATGCACCAGCACCAGTGGAGTGATGATGATGATGATGATGATGATGATGATGATGATGATGATGATGATGATGATGATGAACAACGACACAGCAACAACCATACTAATAATGATGTGCTAACATGGGTAATAATAATTGTATGCAAAATGTTACCAGGAAGGAATCCCCAGCTGGGAGGGGGGAGAGCAGAGTCACCCACTGACTCTCTCCAAGGTCTTCCTCCTCACTAGGGTAATTTATACCCAACCCAATCATCCTCCTGCTATTTTATGTACAGAATGATCTAGGCAAAGAAGTTAGGTTATAAAGTCATCCACAGAATCCTGGAATTGTTCAGGCTGGAAAAGCCCCCTGAGACCATTGACTCCAGCCTGTGAATGGTCTCCACCTTATCGGCCAACCCAGAGCATTGAGTGCCATGTCCAGGTATTCTTTGGACACCTCCAGGGATGGAGACTCCAAACCTCCCTGGGCAGCCTCTTCTAATGCCTGACCACCCCTTCCATGAAGAAATTCCTCCTCATGTCCAACCTGAACCTCCGCTGGCACACCTTGAGGCTCAAGATACAGAGGTTTAGACCATCTTCTGATCTTTGTGGTTCCTGATACACCTGAAAAATTATAATCTTTAGAATTACTATTCCTTTATAAACTAAGACTGAGCTTGGAACCTGCCATGAAACCAGTGGTGGGCTTACACAGAGAGAGGTGTCATGGAGGGCTTTTCCAACCTCATTCCCCAACCTTCCATTCCACACTGGAGGTCAGTGTCTGGCATGTGACACCAGGCAAAGGCACCATGACCAGTCACAGTCTGTCCTAGTCACTGCTCTGAGATGATCCTGCACTGATCCAACCCTTGGGCTGCATCAAGAGGTTACGTGGAGGAACACCCCATCATTTCAGTCCCGGAGGGAGCTTTACAAGCTCTCGGGGGTAGTTTCTGGCCAGCAAATTGTCAATGGGATTTGCTTATGCCCAAACTCGTGCTTGTGAATCTCTTTCCATTTTTCTACAAGACCTGTAATCCTGGTCACAACCCAGAATCACTGAATCATGGAATCATTTCAGCTGGAGAAGCCCTCTAAGATCATTAAGACTAATTGTTAACCAGCACTGCCAAAGCCACCACTAACCCGTATCCCCTGAACACCTCCAGGGATGGTGACTCCACCTGTGCCCTGGGCAGCCTGTGCCAGGGCCTGACCACCCTTTCCAGGAAGAAATTTTTCCCAATATCCAAAGCAAACCTCCCCGGCACAGCTGGAGGCCATTTCCTCTTGTCCTGTTCCTTGTTCTCTGGGAGCAGAACTTGACCCCCACCTGCCTGCACTCCCTTGTCAGGCAGTTATGGAGAGCCAGAAGGTCCTCCCTGAGCCTCCTTTTTCTCCAGGTCTTCCCCTGTGGAGGATCAGGCACAGGCATGATTTGTCTCAGACATCTTGACTGTCACAACAGGAAAGAGGTGATCAGAGGAGAAGGTCCTGTGGAGCTAAGCCAACTCCCTGCTCCACCCAGAGACTCGTGCTCACTCCTCCCTCTCGAGGAGGACTCCAAGGGTTGGCTGTTCATTCATGAACAAAACAGCATGAAAAATCTAATTTACGTAAGAGGCTGCACCTGGTTAACTATGAAAGGAAGTGGATTGGGCCCCCTGGTTCTCTTTTTCCTCTCTTTCACTTTCGCTTTCTTTCTCTCACAAGTTTCCTGAAACTTTGCCCAGTTTCAGGAACAAGGTGGGATCAAAGGTCTAGTGATACTCTTTGCTCTTGTTCTCGCCTTCCCCCTTTTCTGTCTTTATTCACAGAACCACAGAATGTCCTGAGTTGGAAGGGACCCACAGGGAAAGTCCAGCTCCTGGCCCTGCACAGACACCCCAACAATCCCACCCTGTCCCTGAGCGCATCGTCCAAACACTCCTGGAGCTCTGGCAGCCTTGGGGCTGTACCCATTCCCTGGGGAGCCTGTTCAGTGCCCCAGCACCCTCTGGGGGACGAACCTTTCCCTGATATGCAATCTAAATCTCCCCTGACACTCCAGGATCCAGCCATTCCCTGGGGTCCTGTCCCTGGTCACCACAGAGAAGAGATCAGTGTCTCCCCCTCCCCTTCACGTGGAAATTTTAACTGTGATGAGTCTCCTGTCAGTCTTCTCCAGCTGAACAGAGCAGGTGCCCTCAGCTGCTCCTCATATGGCTTCTCCTCAAGGCTCTTTACCATCTTTTTTTCCCTCCTTCGGATGCTTTCCAACGGCTTAATGTCTTTTTTATCTTGTGGTGCCCAAAACTGCCCCCAGCACTCAAGGGGAGGCCACCCCAGCCCAGAGCAGAGCAGGACAATCCCCTCCCTGCCCAGCCATCAATGCTGGGCCTGATGGCCCCCCAGGACAGGGATGTCCCTCCTGGCTGCTGGGGCACTGCTGGCTCAGTGCCATCAACCAGGACCCCTGGGTCCCTTTCCAGGTGCTGCTTTCCAGCTTCTCATTCCCCAGTCTGTCCATACATCCAGGTTTGCCCCAACCCAGGTGCAGAATCCAGCACCTTCCCTTGTTGAACTTCATATGTTTGGTGATTGCCCTGTCCTCTAATTTGTCGAGGTCTCTCTGCAGGGCCTCCCTGCCTTCAAGGGAGTCAACAGCTCCTCCCAGATTTGTATCATCTGTGAACTTGCTCAGTATCCCTTCCAGTCCTGCATCCAAATAATTTATGAAGGTGTTGAAGAGCACAGAGACGAGGATGGAGCTCTGTGGAACCCCACTAGTAACAGGTGCCCAGTCTGATGTCACCTCAGTCATTGTCACCCTTTGTGCCTGACCCATGAGCCAGTTGCTCATCCATCCCATGATGTTTTTATCCAGCTGTGGGCTGGACATTTTGTCCAAAAAGATCCTGGGAGAGACAGTATTGAAAGCTTTACTGAAATCCAAAAAGATTCCATTAACTGGCTTTCCTGGATCAACCAGGTGGGTCACCTTGTCATGACAGGAAATCAGGTTTGATAAGCAGGTCCTTCTTTTCATGAAGTCTTTCTGGCTGTGACTAATGACTGCGTTGTCCTTCAGGTGTTTTTCCATACCTCCCACAGTAACCTTCTCCATAACTTTACCAGGCACTGAAGTGACACTGACAGGTCTGTAGTTTTCAGGGTCCTCTGGAGTTTAAATCTCCCTCAGCTGTTCCCTTGTCTTGCCTGGACAAAGCATGGTTTTCATATTCCATCCTGTGCTCTGTATGGAAGTTTGTTGTGGGAGTTGAGAGATTGAGTCATGGTACCGTGGCTTGTGGGCCAGCTCCTCTGAGGAGTTTGTTGTGGGAGTTGATGACTCACTGAAGTGAATTGCACAAAAGTAAGGGCTTGTAGCCACCACTCCTGTGGAAGTGCATTGTAAATACTCAAGAGCTTGTTGCCCAACACCTTTGGAGTCTATACTCTAGACTCAGCTGGCTGGTTGCTGGAGTTGAGGCAACTGTACAATAAAAGCACAAGTGCTCCCTGAACTTTGTTCAGCCTGATGAGGATTTACAATGAACCAACCAATGGGTCATGACACTCCCCAGCTCCCTCAGTTTCTCCTGGTGCTCCAGATCCTTCCCCAGCTCCATTCCCTCCCCTGGACATGCTCCAGCCCCTTGATGTTTCTCTTTCCAGGAGGGGCCCAAAACTGGCCACAGCTCTCCAGGCACCTCACCAGAGCACCTCATTCTATTCAGTCAGAAGCTTTTTCTCCTATTTCCTTATTTTCCCACCTGGATCCTAATCCCAAGAAATGAAGGAGGTTAGGTGTCTGACTGAACTAGAAATACAGCATCTGGCATGTTCTGGACATCACCTGTCCAGGATAGACAGGTAAAGGCTTTGGGAATAAGTTTTTGCTATTTCCCAGGATCACTGACTGCCAGCAGTATTTACTGCTGATCCTTTTAGCAAGAGGATGCTGGCTGGGCTCCTGGAAAATTCCAATTCCTTCAAATTTGGGAAATTTGTGCCAAGTCTTTGAAGCTCCCTTTGCCTTCCTCATTTATGAGATGCCAGGCTAACAATTTCTCTTAGGTTTTTTTCATGGTCAGAACTTTTTCCTCATGGTGAATCCAAACACATTGAGCAAGGTCTAACTCAGCTTTCTCTGAATTGCCAACCAGAGCCATAGGCTTCAAACAAACACTTTGGGGAAAAAATATTTCAGCTGACTCTCTCCCCTCCTACCTGTTCATTTGGCATCATTTGGGTTTGACTTTGACATCTGGTGTCAGCAGAGACTTGTGTGCAGAGTTGATTAACTATTTGTTTGTCAGATGTTGGTCCAGTCTGGTCTTCAAGAGGGTTGTTTGGCTCCTTGGTCTGACATTTCAGTTGGAAAAGCAGCCAGACAGATGCATCCACTGCCTGTCAATAGGGATGTTGTGAACACTTGCTCTTGACAAGCTTGGTGCCACTGAGATATAACAAGATGGAAAATTGAGCTGTAACAGACCTGGTGCCAAAATTCATCTGGACTCTTGAAAGCACCAAATGATGCTGAGTTAGACTTTACCATGTGCTCCCTATTCAATCCATGCTACATCAATTATAAACTGATTTACAGTTCTCAGTGCAGTATTTAGGATTGAGTCAGCAAAGCCATACCTGTCCTACAAGGGCAGGGCTCCACCTCTTTGGGGACACATCTGAATTCATATTTTCTACCACATAAAGTAAATTTATATGTATAAAGTAGTAAGACTAAATTCACTGCCAGTTTTGCAGCTTGGAAAGGTGGAGTTGGCATTAGACATAGAAAAACCTTATTTAGGGTTTTTAAACCATAAAAACTGGCAGAGGGCAGGGTTAGATGGGATATTGAGAAGGAATTCCTGGCTGTGAGTGTGGTGAGGCTCTGGCCCAGGCTGCCCAGAGCAGCTGTGGCTGCCTGGAAGTGTCCAAGGCCAGGCTGGACAGGGCTAGGAGCAACCTGGGGTAGTGGAAAGTGTTCCTGCCCATGGTAGGGGGTGGAAACTGCATGAGCTTTAATGTCCATTCCCACCCAAACCAGGCTGAGATTAGTTGATCCCATTATTTTAATTAAAATCAGACTTCATGAGGGTTCACAAGAATTTTACCTTCCGCTTCTGACTTCTACACATTAAGCAAATGATTGTTTGAAATTCTATTCAAGGTCCATCAAATCCTGGCTCATAGTGATTATTTTGTTCAAGATATTTCTTCGTCCACTTCCACTCGACCACAAAGGATTAAAATTCAAAACTCATCCCAAGTCTGAAATGCCAATGGGCTGTTTGAGAGTCCATCACCATCGTGCTTAAAGTTTCAGGATTAAGGAAAACCAGTTGAGTAAGAAAGGAAAGTAACCCAATCAGTCTAAAACTCAGCTATTGCTCCCATACACATTCATCCTAAACAAGACAGTATTGACTGGAGGACAGACAGGTTGTTCTTCACTCTTTCCAGCTGGTGAAGATTCAAGGACAGCACCAGAGGCACCAGCCCTGCTCAGCTGGAGCTGTGACTCAGTGCATTGGCCTCGCAGTGAACAGGTTTATTCCCAAAAGGATCGTCCATCAGAGGCATGGAGAGGTAGTTCCTGTTCAAGGGTCAGCTATGGCCTTGTGCCAGACGTCTCCCTGGTGGCTCTTTGCTGCATGCCCCTAGCCAGGGGTGGTTTTTTTGACATCCTGCTCTGCGAAAGGGAAGGTGTTGGGACACAAATGCTCTGGCACTGGAAGTACAGCACCACCAGGGTTGGTCAGAGCATAGCAGATCCCGTGCCTTGGAGGAACTATGTCGAGGTGAGGGGTGGGATTTCCCTCTGCTGTCACTCCTGGCAAAGATCGAGCTGTCACCATCCAGGAGCAAGCCCTCTGGGATAAGGTTGCAGAGTTGTTCCTATATTCAGCCTGTGATTTCAGTCCTTCAACACAACCATCAGAATTGGTTGAGCTGGTGAATGTTATCAGTCATAGAATCAGAATATCCTGATTTGGAAGGGACCTGTCAAGTCCAATTCCTATTTCTGCATAGGACAACCCTAAGAATCCCACCATGTGCCTGAGAGCAAAGGGACTTCCAGCAAGGGAAGAGCCAGTCAGGTGGAGATGCAGCTGGGGCAGAGGCAGCAGGGCCATCATGGCATATCCCATCCTCAGGGACACCAAGGTAGGACACAGAGGTGCTGCAGAGCCAGTGCCACTCCAAAAGCTTTGCTGTCACCATCATGGGTGACATGGCAGGATGCAGAGAGAGCCTGGCTGCAGCTGTCCTGGAAGCAACTGCTTTGGTCACCTTCCTATGCCAAAGGAATTGGAGGAATAGAATCAAGGAATATCCTGAGCTGGAAGTGACTGACAAGGATCATCCAGTCCAACTCCTGGCCCTGCACAGACACCCCAACAATCCCACCCTGTGCTTGAGAGCGCTGTCCAAACACTCTTGAAGCTCTGGCAGCCTTGGGGCTGTGCCCATTCCCTGGGGAGCCTGTTTAGTGCCCCAGCACCCTCTGGGGGAAGAACCTTTCCCTGACATCCAGCCTGACCCTCCCCTGACACAGCTCCAGCCCTTCCCTTGGGTCCTGTCCATGGTCACAGAGATCAGAGATTGGAGCTACAGCCCCCCAGGAGCTCTGCCCTGTTATGAGCAGTGAAAGTTTCCTCAACAGCCAGGAAGGCAGATAGCTCATCAACTCCACTGTTGGCAAAACATTAAAGCAGCTCTGAAAATTCCAAGTTGGAGCAACCTGGTCTAATGTGAGGTGTCCTTGCCCATGGCAGGGGGTAGAACAAGGTGAGCTTTAAGGTTCCTTCCAACCCAAATCAGTCTGGGATTCCATGAAAGGCTCCCTGGAGCACAAGTGACCCACAACAGGTGACATCATCAAATCCTACTGCCTCCAAGGTCAGATCCCCTCAGCAGAGAAAAAGATGCAGAGACACATCCACTCTGCCAGTAATTCATTTTTACAGAGCAAGTCTCTTGGCCATGAGGTCACAAACCAGCTCAGTCCTTCCAAGTGGCCGCTGAGGAAAAGGACCTGGGGGTGTTTGTCTGGCCATGGTGTGTCCAGCAGAACCATCCAGTGACTGTCCCTCTGCACTGGGCACTGGTGAGGCCCCACCTCCAATCTTGGGGTCAGTTTTGAGCCTCTCACCCCAAGAAAGACCTTGAGGGACTGGAGTGTGTCCCAGGAAAGGAAAATGGAGCTGGGGAAGGGTCTGGAGCACAAGGAGCAGCTGAGGGAGCTGGGGAAGGGGCTCAGCCTGGAGAAAAGGAGGCTCAGGGGAGACCTTCTGGCTCTGCACAACTCCCTGACAGGAGCGGGCAGCTGGGGGGGGAACAGGGACAGGACAATAGGGTTCACTGAAAATACAAGACTTTACAAGTTGCCCCAGGGGACGTTTTGGTTGGATATTACGAAAAATTTCTTTCTGGAAAAGCTGGTTAGGCCATAGCAAGGGCTGCCTGGGGCAGTGGTCGAGTCACCACCCATTAAAGTGTTCAAAAAATGTGTGGATGTGGCATCTGGGAACATGGGTTAGTGGTGTAGATGGCAGTGCTGGGGGAACATTTGGACTTGGTAATCTTAGAGGGCTTTTCCATCCTCAAGGATTCTGTGATTCCATGATGCTTCTTTCAGAAACTTCTCCAATGCTACTTTGTCAGCCAGAAGCAGAGGTCAGACTCCAACTGCACTTGCTGTTTCTTGCTCAAACACAGCTCCTACCCTCATAGCAGCTCCTTTGCAGGCCAAGTCCTGCTCCTTCCAACCACAGACCAGACCATGAAACTGCTTTGCAACAACAGGAGTCCCAAAGAGGCCTTGAAAGGGTAGTGAGGCCCTGGCACAGGTTCCCCAGAGCAGCTGTGGCTGCCCCATCCCTGGAAGTGTCCAAAGCCAGGCTGGATGCGGCTTGGAGCACCCTGGGATAGGGGAAGGTGTCCCGGCCTATGGCAGGGGGTGGCACTGGGTGATCTTTGAGGTCCCTTCCAACCAAACCAGTCTGGGATTCCACAATTCTGCTGTACTACACAGCCCCAGGACTAACTGAAGCTCAGGGAACACAAAACACTTCAAGGTAGAGACGTTTCAGGAAACAAGACCAGCCCCTTTAGGGCTTGAAGGCAAAGATTGTGCCTTGAAACACGAGGCAGGAGCCAGCTCTGCAGTCCTGGAGCCCCTGCACTGGGGCCCGGCCACAGACACAGAATCACAGAATTAACTAGTTTGGAAAAGACCTTTGAGATCATTGAGTCCAACCTGTGACCTATTATTTTATCAACTGAGCCATGGCATTGAGTGACTCATCAAATCTTTTTTTAAACATCTCCAGGGACAGTGAACCCACCATCTGCCCAGGCAGCCCATTCCAATGCCAAAGCACTCTTTCTGTGAAGAATTTTATCTAATATGTAGCCTAAACTTCCCCGACACAGCTTGAAGCTGTGACCTCTCATCCTGTCACTGGTCGCCCAGGAGAAGAGACTGACGCCCACCTGGCTACTATCACCTTTCAGGGATTTCTAGAGAGTGATAAGGTCACCCCTGAGTCTCCTTTTTTCCAGGCTAAACAATCCCAGCTCCCTCAGCTGTTCTTCACACGGCTCGTGTTCCAAGCCCTTCACCAGTCTTGTTGCCCTCCCCTGGACATGTTCAAATATCTCAACGTCCTTCCTAAATTGAGGGGCCCAGAACTGGACACAGCACTCGAGGTGCAGCCTCACCAGTGCCGAGTACAGGGGAAGAATGACTTCCCTGGTCCTGCTGGCCACACTATTCCTGATACAGGCCAGGACGCCACTGGCCTTTTTGGCAACCTGGGCACACTGGTGGCTCATGTTTAGTCAGTTGTTGACCAGTACCCCCAGGTCCCTTTCTGCCTGGGCACTGTCCAGGCACTCTGTCCCCAGCCTGTAGTGCTGCAGGGAGTTGTTGTGGCCAAAGTGCAGGACTCAGCACTTGGACTTGTTAAACTTCATGTTATTGGACTCGGCCCATCTATCCAGCCCGTCCAGGTCCCTTTGCAGAGTCCTCCTACCCTCCAACAGATGGACACATGCTCCCAGCTTGGTGTCATCTGCAAATTTACTGATGGAGGACTCAATCCCCTCATCCAGATCATCAATGAATATATTAAACAGGACTGGGCCCAGCACTGATCCCTGGGAGACCCCACTAGTGACTGGCTGCCAACTGGATGCAGCACCATTCACCACCACTCTCAGATCCCGGCCATCCAGCCAGTTCTTAACTCAGCAGAGTGCACCTGTCCAAGCCATGGGCTGCAGCTTTTCCAGGAGTGTGCTTTGACAGTGTCAAAGGCTTTGCTGAAGTCCAGATAGACAACATCCACAGCCTTCCCCACATCCACCAGGCGGGTCACTTGGTCATAAAAGGAGATCAGGTTGGTCAAGCATGACCGACCCCTCCTAAACCCATGCTGGCTGGGTCTGATCCCCTGGCCATCCTGTAGGTGCCACGTAATGGCACTCAAGATGATCTGTTCCATAATCCTACCAGGCACTGATGTCAGGCTGATGGGCCTGGAGTTCCCCAGATCCTCCTTCCAGCCCTTCTTGTGGATGGGCGTAACCCCTTCAGGCATGCCGTAAATCCCTTCAGGCACAGGAAGGAGAGCTGTGACAGAGGGGAGGAATGCCAGGAGGCTTTGGAGCAACAGATCTCCCCAAAGAAACAAGCACCACCTTGGAATTCTACCTTCCATAAAGGGGGAGGCAGGAGGGCTTTCCTTCTGGCCATCCCTGCAAGTCATTAGGTTTGCTGGAGGGCTGAAGTGTCAGGACACATGGGCAGCTCCAGGAGCTTGATGCAGGCTTGGAGCAGCAGGAAGGTCCTTGCAGCTTTGTATTTACACCTCACTGCCCTGCTGCCAGCATGCTCAGCCCTGACAGGTCCTGCAAGTTTCCAGCAGCATTGAAAGATACTGCAGTTTATGGCCTCCTCCTGGTGCTCATGGTTCCCGTGCTGCTCCTGCACTAGATCCCAGGATGCTTCCAAGGAGTTTGGATTGCTGGAGCTGTTGTGCCACCAGGTTTCCCAAGACGACCAATGGATATCAATTGTGATAACAGATTGCTCCAGAGCCCTTGCATTGTTCATGTCAGAAATAAGTTTTATTTCTTTCCAAACCCAAAATACTAGCTGCAGCCATGAAAACCTCACTGCGCTCCCCCACCCCCAAATCCCCAACCATAATTGACTAATCTGGCCTTGTCAAACTTCACAACAACACATTTCAGTGGGAGGGGAAATTTTTCCGTGTGGTACATGATAGAATTAATCTCTGCCCTGCAGTTCTAGTTAGCCAAGGAGGAGAATTATGGTGATAAAGTTGTATATTAGCCCTAATTTAGTGAGATATTTTCAACGTTGTCCTTAAAATGCATAATAATTCCTACTTATGACTTGAAAACTACACACGAGGTACACGGGGTTGCACTCAGCTCTGTCTCCCCAAACTGGGGACTACAATCACAAACTGGGAACTTAAAATAAATAATCTGAACACCCCTAAGTCTCTGTCTCTACAAGGCAAGCAAATTGAGGTCCTAATACTAATGTGCAACCACATTAATGTGCACATAGTCTTCTGACATTAAGATGAGTATTTGTCACAAAATCTATTTATACAGGTGCATGAAACATATGGATTTGAAGGATACTGCTGCAGCAGCAGGACCTGCCACAACCAGGCACCTCCTGCATTCACCCAACAGCTTCAACCAATGGTCCAGAAGCCATTCAAAGATAAACAATTCCATCCAAAATAACTGCACTAACACTACTCAAGATCCAACACTTCTCCTGAGGTCAGGTCACAAGCAAGAGTCACCATTAGCAGGGCAAAGTACGGAGGACAGTGCTTTGGCCAGCCCAGCTGGCCCCTGGCTCTCCCCTCTTGCCTTTTTTTGGTTCCCAGCAGGTGACCCCTGAGGGCATTTCAGTTTACTCTGTCGTCCTGGCCACTTTTCCTTTTGAAATCTTTTCTTCAGAATGGTCACGTTTTACCTTTATTTCCATGGGATCATCTGCATCATCTACAGCAAGAAATGAGGAAGGATTAAAGTTTGCAAAGTCTTCTCTGACTTTAGTCAGGTGAAGATACATAGTACCAGAAAATGCTTTTGTTCATAGGCAACAAGAATCATGAAATCTCAGGATAAATTGGGTTGGAAGGGGCCTTAAAGTTCATTTCATTCCACCCCATGCCATGGGCAGGGACACCTTCCACATTGCTCCATGTCCCATCCAACTCCTTAGCCCTTACTGTATTCCAACATCTCCTCACCTGTATGAGCTGGTTTTCATGCTGAGATGGCTGTTGGGATAACACTTGGAGTCAGGGACTCTCAAGATTTTGGCTCTACCTATCTCCAGCAGCACTCTTAACATTTAGTCCCTGGTACCACAGGGTTACTGGAAGAACTGCCAGCATACAGTGGTTATATCTGTACTATTCCAGTGTGCGACCTCCTGGACACGTTAATAGGTGTTCCCTATTCCAGGGTTTGGAACAATTAATTCCCTCAGATCAGAGCAGTGAAAGAAGGAATAGTTAAGGTTCCCCTCAGCTGCTGCATGTTGGATTTCTATAATATAGAGAGGCTGCTGTGGCTCACTGTTAAATAAAAAGGTATTTTGTCACTTAAATTCCATTATGGAGCCAGGCTGCGAGAGCTGGGAATGTTCATCCCAGAGAAGAGAAGGCTCCAGGGAGACCTTCGAGCCCCTTCCTAAAGGGGCTCCAAGAGAGCTGGAGAGGGACTTGGGACAAGGGCCTGGAGTCACAGGACAAGAGGAAATTACTTCCACTGCCAGAGGGCAGTATTAGATCGGATATTGGGACAAAATTGTTCCCTGTGAGGTTGGGGAGGCTCTGGCCCAGGGTGCCCAGAGCAGCTGTGGCTGCCCCACCCCTGGCAGTGTCCAAGGCCAGACTGGCTGGGGCTTGGAGCAACCTGGGATAGTGGAAGGTGTCCCTGCCCATGGCAGGGGGTGGAATGGGATGAACTTTAATGTCCTTTCCTACCCAAACCAGGCTGGGATTCCATGCTTTACTGTGAAGTATTCCTCTGAGCTCAGCACAGGCCCTGGGATTTCAATTTTAAGAGCACAGGTGCCATAAGTGACACATCTGTGTGACTGGAAATGCCTAATTAATTAATGACTTCAGGCTCAGCACAATTTGAGTGTTCTAGCCTTACCTGATAACTACCTGTTTGTTATCCGTATTGTTAAGCAATGCAGAAAACCAGGCCAAAAGGTAAATTTCTTGGAACAACTCACGTCTCCAGAGCTTTGTGCTCAGAGGGAATCTCAATCTCTGCTATGGCACAGGGCAGATCATGGTACCAAGGACAAACAAGAATATTCTGGTTTACAAGAGGCATGGGCAGAGCTGCAGAGATTTCTGCACCTTGGAGACAAACCCAGCCAGCCTGGGGCTGGGGAGTCTGGGCAGGTGGAAAAGATCTGGTTTTGGGAAGGCATTCCTGCAGCAGGCAGAAGGATGCTCCAAGGGGAGAGGGAAGGAAGAAAAGGCTCACACTCTTGTTCTCTCACAAGAACAGCATTTTAACAGTAACCAGAAGAGCTGTGCACGATGTTGGTACACAAAGAGGAAAAGCATCCTGGAAAAGGACCCAAAGCCAAACCCCAGAGCCATGGGTTCCTGGGAACAGCCTGTGTGTCGCAGCATAGGGAACATGGGTGCTGCAGCACCTCTCACCTCTCGTGAGCTGGGCTGTTCTGTGCTGCTCCTCTCTGACCTGTTTCATCAACTGCAGGTTGTGGTCACTGGCTTCCTTGTGGTTCACCATGGGGAAGGGGTAATCCTGACCTGGGCAATGTGGAAACAGAGCCTTTACTGGACATTTTCCCTGGATTTGAAATACTTGAGCTTTTCTTAAATGGAAGTGCCTAATCCTCTCCATCAAAGAGAAGAGCTCCCACTTTGACATAAGAGCCTTCAAAGATGTGTTAGAGCAGGAGTAAAAGCACAAGATGTTCTGATGCTATTTAAAGCAGCCAAGCATCCAAGACAGATAAATTCAAAGGCAAAAGCATGGAGTGAACCAAGAGTATTAGGACATAAAGTTGAGGCAAAAATATGTACTGTGAAATGAGACTCCATTAAAAGATTTTAACGGAGAATGAACAGAACGAAGGCTGTTGGATTCATCCATTTTCAGAAGATAAATGGTTTATGTTGGAAATGTGATGCTTCCAACTTATACAAATTTATTTTGGATACTTAGCAGCAGGAAAATCCTTAGCAAGGAATGTGAATTAATTACCTATGATACATCCTGCTTGCTTCTGCTCCTCTTCAGATGCTGTCCAGGGCTCATAGATGTACTTGGAGGGAAAGTTCTTTAGTATAGGCAAGTACTTCCTACAAAACAGGGATAATAGAGGGGTTTATAATCCTGCAGGCAAATATTCATACATTCAGAGAAGTGTAAACCAATCTGTGCCATGCTAATATTGGTATTACAATCCATGGGAAAGTTCTGACTCATTCTCCACAAAAGAATTTGGTTTATGTTCTCAAACCTCCATAGGTGATATCTTCCAAAAGTTAACTTTACAGTGTAGAATAAATGGGGTGATTTGAACAGTACTTCAGTTCTGATTTCCTCCAAAATATGTTTTTAACATTTTCACTGACATTTCATCCTAAACATTAAAAAATTTAAAAAACAAACTAATTTTTAAAAATTGTTGCAGAATGGCAGTGTCATTTTCTGTCCCACTCTGTGAGGTACCTCAGCATGGGGTTCTCCTTGGCAATACCCAGATCTAGACAGGATGGGAGGAAGAGATGTGAGGAAACGGAGCTGTTTGCTCAACCTTGACACGGTGAGCCCAGAAAACCCCCCTTTGAGAGANGAGCCCATCAGCACATTATGGAGAGACAAGGAAATGTCTCTGAGCAAAGAGGACTCAGAGTGGAAAATAAAACCGATGTGTGTGCAACTAAAGGACGGCAGGGTTAGATGGGATATTGGGATATTCCTGCTTGGGAGGGTGGGGAGGCCCTGGCACAGGTTGCCCAGAGAAGCTGTGGCTGCCCCATCCCTGGAATTGTCCAAGGCCAGGTTGGACAGAGCTTGGAGCAACCTGGTCTAATGGAAGGTATCTCTGCCAGTGGCAGGGAGTGGAACAAGATGGGGTTTAAAGTCCCTTCCAAGCACATCCCAGAATTCTGTGAAAAGCAAGAAACAAAGTGCAGACTGAAACTAGGGAAGCTGTGGGAAGTTCTACTCAAATCCTTTAGAAAGAGGAGCCAGCCTAGTTATCACATGTGGTGCTGGAGGCAACAAGTGCTCACAAATGAATACAAGCCCAGCTCAGCCATCACTTGGAACCACAGGTATCTCTCTGCTTCTCCATGCCTCAGTTTCCTCACATGTTCAACAAAACCATTGCTATGAGCCCTGTTTAACAGGTGTGTGTGTTTCAAACTGATCCAGCTCATCAGCTCCTGCTGCCTAAGGAGCTTGGGAAGCTCTCAGGGCGATGGTGGGATGAGGTGTCCCCTGACCTGATGTAGTCGCCCTGGGGGTCTGTGCGCTTCCCAAAGCGGACAGGGCAGAAGATCCGTGTGTACTGGTGGAAGAAGGCGCTGGCTGACAGCCACATCCAGTTTCCAGCATTGATGCTGTAGTCAGCGTCTAAAAGCAGCTCTTCGAACACCTGCACATCAGGGTTGGGAAGAGAGAGAGAAACACACCTGAAATGGCTACATTGCAAAACCTAGACAAAACCAGGCTGGGCGGTGAAGGGTGGGGGTTGCTGCTGGAAGCACAGCACTGTGGGGCCTGGGCTGCCTCCCCACAGGCATACTGGGAATGCTCTCCACAAAGACAGAAGGAAGACAGAGCAACCCAAAAACTGTGGGTTTGCAACCTGCTACAGACTGAGCATGTCTCCACCAGTATACTCATTATCTGAAAATCATGAGGATTTAGGGAAGGGAATGACCTCTCACCACTGCACTGAGTGGCAAACCAAGAGATTCCATAAACCCTGAGATCTGCAGGAAGGCTCAGAACTAAACCCTGCTCTGCAGAGCCCTCCACTGCTGGACTCAGGCTGTGCAGGATTTCTCAGGGCCAGGCAGAACAGAGGAAAATAAAAGCCAGCAGTGAACCTTCATTCCCTCTTCCCAGCTGATCCAAAGATCCCCCCGTGTCAGGAAGCAGGCGACAGCATGCCGAGCCAGGTGATGGATCCAGCCTTCCTGGCGCAGTTGGGTCATAATGGCATCGATCCATGGGAACCCTGTCTGTGCCTGCAGCAGAACAGAAACATCAGCTCTCCCCTCATACACTGCTTTCACAGAACCACAGGATGGTTCAGGTGGGAAGGGACATTAAAGCTCATTCCATCCCCTGCCATGGGCAGGGACACCTTCCACCAGCCCAGGTTGCACCAAGTCCCATCCAACCTGGCCTTGGACACTTCCAAGGATGGGGCAGATACAGCTTCTGTGGACAGTCTGGGCCAGAGCCTCGCTACCCTCACAGGGAAGAATTTCCTCCCAATATCCCATCTAACCCTGCCCTCTGGCAGTGGGAAGCCATTCCCCCTTGTCCTGTGATTCTACCCCTTTTCCCAAGTCCCTCTCCAGCTCTCCTGGAGCCCCTTTAGGCACTGGAACGGGCTCTAAGGTCTCCCTGGAGCCGTCTCCAGGCTGAACATTCCCAGCTCTCACAGCCTGTCACACCACCGCAAGACTCCCTCAAACCGCCAGCAGGGACCGATCAAAGGAAGAGGAAAGCTCCAAGCTCCAATGCAGCTGCTGTGGCCATGCACCTCATTACCATTTTCCATTTGTGGAGCCTCTCTGCGTCCTTGTACCAGCAGATCTGGAGGCAGATGGGGTTCCCAGCCATTTGAGTGAAGTTGGGAGTTGCCGATGCTACTGTATAGAAGAATTCCCTCCACAACAGCTGCCCTTGGAGTGACACTGGGGGCAGAGAGTGGTGCTTTGCCTGCAAAAGACACAAGGTGACAGCTTCAGTTCATACATACCATTGCAGCCTCACTCATTTTGTGACTGTTAGGCCCATAATATAAAGATTAATCTGACTACAATATTGGTTTCAAGGCACTTTAGCAAGTCAAGTAAATCAAAGATCCGAGGCAACGCTGTCTGGCCCAAAGCAAAGTCAAACTGCCAGACCTCAGTGTTACTGCAAACATTCTCCATCTACCTTCCAAAACAGTGTAGCACTGGGATTTCTTACACCAAATGTGTTTATTAATGTGTTAACTGAATTCAGGTGGCTCGGCCATGTCTCAAGAGATAGTCTTAAGATGGAGGTAAAGGAGGACCTTGGTTTTCTTTGGTTGGTTTCAAGCTCACTTCTTCTTAAGATTCAAACAAGATTTCAGAAAGGGGTTTTGATTTATGCTACAATTAAAACTTGTCTAATACAAACCCAGTTGATTTCCAGAAACAAAACTACATAAATCGATCAAAAACTTCCCTTAACCACCAGAGAGACAAACTAAAATCCTTGAATTATAGGAAGGTTTTCCTGGGCTTCCCTGCTAATCCCGGGTCTGTCTGCTCCCTATTCATAGAACCACGATTTGGGTTGGAAGGGACCTTAAAGCCCATTTTGCTCCACCCCCTGCCATGGGCAGGGACACCTTCCACTATCTCAGGTTGCTCCAAGCCCCGTCCAACCTGGCCTTGGACATTTCCAGGAATGGGGCAGCCACAGCTTCTCTGGGCAACCTGTGCCAGGGCCTCCCCATCCTCACAGGGAAGAATTTCTTCCCAACATCTAATCCAAACCTGTTGTCTTTCAGTTTGAAGCCATTCACCCTTGTCCTGTCACTACAGCTCCTGATGAAAATATGAATTTGGAATATGAATATCCTGTTTCTAAAACTTAATTGGGAAGAGCTGCAGACATCCACAGGTGTTTCACACAACATGAAGCCACTCCACAGATTTAATGGGACACTGTGAGAAGACATTAACAACTTTTTGATACACCAAGTCTCTACCAAGATGATCCGAGTGTTAAATCCTGCCTCCCATGCCAGACATGTCAGAGTTTTGGATTTGCTTACCTAGGACCAATTATTTGCTTACCTGAGCATAAACATTTGACAACCTATAAAAAAAGGTCCGAACTGACAGACAGCCCATACTGAAATATGGGCTCAGGCCTGTGGTGCTTGGAAGCAGCGAGTTTGGGATTGTCCTTGATTTAGTAAAACTTGCCACCCAGCCCTGAAATGAAAACAGAAATCTGGGTTCAGGGAGCACAAGACAACACATGTCCAGTAATAAACAGAGGAAAGTTCTTGGAACTGGCTTCACTATCACAGGGGCTTGTTTGATGTCATGCCTGGTAAACACTCCCACTTCCCAGAAATCAAGGAGAACAAAACCCAAACCCAAGCTGCCACTCTCTTCCAAGCCAAGCTGGGCACTGATCTCAGCCCGCCTGGAGCCACC
This sequence comes from Callaeas wilsoni, assembly GCA_013398955.1. Classification (NCBI taxonomy): domain Eukaryota; kingdom Metazoa; phylum Chordata; class Aves; order Passeriformes; family Callaeidae; genus Callaeas; species Callaeas wilsoni. The sequence continues at coordinate 74,826 of VWPU01000391.1, read as the reverse complement.
ACCATCCCCTGTGTTCCATCAGGGCTGACCTGGTCAGTCATGTGTTGCTCCAGGCGCTGCAGCCCTTCGGTCTCCCCTCCTCTCCAAGGGGAAAGGCTCTCTGGGCAAATCTTCAAATCCACAGGGAGAGGCACCCTGTAACACTCAGCCAGGCCCGGGTCAGGGGCCCTACATCTCCTGAGGTGAGAGAGAAACCTCTTTGAAAGGGGAAACAGGAGCCAGGAGAAGGAAGCAGCCCCTGTCCATGGTACACACCAAGTCTCCTCTATCACAGTCCAAATGATACACATTGGGAATGCACAGGGAATGAACGCACAGGGAGAAATCCCAGGCTATATACTCCTGAGTGAGAAGAGTTCATCCTGCAATTGCTCCAGGGAATTCTAGCCTGAACAGGGGGAAGAGGAACAGTCCCACTAAGTTACAGTGCTCAGAGCAGTCAGCTGTAGACCCACAGCTCAGACCCCTTTTAGTTCCCATCCTCTACACAAGGCTCAGAGGCAGCTCCTCTCCAGTTGCTCCCAGCTGTCACATACATCCCTAGGAGGGAAACAAGAGCCTCCTCAGACCCTAAACACAGTTATGGTGCTGCCTCCAAAGGATGCTCCAGCTCCTGTGCCTCTGAGGAAAGGTCGCTCTGGAGAGGTTTCACAGAACCCCAGATTGGTTTGGGTGGGAAGGGACATTAAACCTCATCCAGTTCCACCCCCTGCCACAGGCGAGGACACCTTCCATTATCCTAGGCTGCTCCAAGCCCCGTCCAACCTGGCCTTGGACACTTCCAGGTATGGAGCAGCTACAGCTTCTCTGGGCAACCTGTGCCAGGGCATCGCCACCCTCACACAGAAGAATTTCTTCCCAACGTCGAATCCAAACCTGCTCTCTTTCAGTTTCATAGGGAAGGAGGCAGATCAGCTCCCTAGGCCACCCTGGCTGCTCTTTCCTAACCAAGGTGGGGGCCCCCCAAGCCCACACCCCTCAGCAGCCCCCCCACGTCTCCTCAGCCCCAGTTGCTGAGGCTTCCCAAGGCCTCTGCCCCCTATGTGGCTGGAAGAGCTTCAGTTCGGTTTTTCTCTCCCTCTCCCCTCCCCCCCATAAAACACAGATGAAGAGGCCCAAGGTAGTGTTGGTGGTACAGAGATTTCTCACAACCCGTGAATGAACTCAGACATCAATAGATCTTTGTACTTACCTGGACAAACCTGAGCTCAACCCTTCTGCAGACACCTACAGAGGTGGGGCCAATGCAGCTCTCAGAGCACTGACATAGCTCAGGCCTGCTGAGAAGCGTGTGAACCACTTATCTCTCATCAGCATTAATTTTAGAAGTCCAAACAAATTAGGCAAGAAAGGGAAAAAAACAGTGCTAGGAAAAAAAATATAGGAACTTATATATCCCAGTACTTATGAGTCTTGTCATCAGACTGTCTGAGGACAATATTCAGGAATTAACAGGACTCCCCCAAGACGGGAAGACCCAAGCCTGGGTTGGTGGCACTGAGCTGAGGCCATGCAGGAGGCACCTGACACTCAATCCCAAGTACCTGCAGTCCCATTCCAGCTCTCTCCTGCCTCAGTCTTACCTCCCTTTGGATCACTGAGCTCTCCTCATGCAGAGCTAAACACAAGACATCCTTGACTCTGAGCTTCTTTTCAAGTCCTAGGAGACACAAGCTCAGTCCCTCTTTCCTGTATAGCAGAGGGGAGGAGAGATTTAAAGCCAGGAGGGAACAGTAGGATTATTCCACTAAACTTCCTGCGTAAAACAAATTATAGTGGTTCATCCAATTCCTGTCCAAAATGTTGAGAGGAATGTAGAGCATGCCTTTGAATAAATTCCCCAGGCTTTTCTCTGTAGGAGTTTGACATCTCTTAAAAGCTTTTCTCAAGGTGCCTTGCAAAAGCTTAAGACTTTTATGGAATGACAGAATCTTTAAGGTTGGAAAAGACCTTTAAATCATTGAATCCAACCATTATTTTGTGAGGTGTCCCACATGGTGGGAAATCTGCCGCACAAATATCAAAAGAGCTGACTACCAGACCATTCCACCATCTGCTCTCCTCTCCCAACAACAGTCACATCCCTGTATATAGAATCAATAACCCTCCACGCACAGAAATAAAACAAGAAAATGTCTAAAATGCCTCATTATCATTTGGCCCTGGCTCTTCTTTTGGGCAGAGAAAGAGGACCAGCAATTCCCACTTACTGGCTGGTACTTACTGGAAGTCTTCAGCTGTGAGATTTCGGACAGGCACCTCAGGGTCACCAAGCAGAGACAGTATGTGAAGGAACCTCTTGAAAGTTAATGGGGGATTCCCACCATTTAGGTCCAGAATCCTTAAAAAAAAAAAACAAGATCTCTTTTCACACAACAGAAATCAAGGAAAAATCTGGAGCTGCCAGTGGACAGGAAGGTGACATCACAGGCTATAACAACTTCATTAGTGCAACTGAATGTGGAAATTACAGATTTTACAAGTAAAACTCCACTGGGTGAATGTACATCTATCCCAAGAGCAGTTTCTCAGGACCTGAGACAACAAAACTGGATTCAGGATTCGAGCCATGGCTTCACCTGCACAGCCACACACAGGGCAGTGTGTGGGATGCCTCTGGTGTCACAGAAAACAGGTTCAGGACAGTAAATAAGTGTCCCCTGTGAGCAATCACCTGTGCAAACAGCTTGAATTCAAGACAGCAAGTTACACACATCCGTTCATTTACATAATTTAGGGGTTTTGCCCAATTGGGAGTGTTAGGGCTGGTTTAGTTATTACTGTTTTCCTTCTTAGCAATTTCAACATCTTCAGTCATTCAGCGCTGAGTAACAGCTTGGATCCAAGTGTATTCAGACACCAGTGAAAGTTGATTTGAAAGATTTTGAAAAAATCTGACACCAAAAATTCTTTACCATATTTAATAGAACTTTTACAAGTCCTATTAAATGTGTTACAGAATTTCTTCCATTCTGTTTAAAAGAATAAGTTTTTAGGTGAATTAAACTGCCCAAAAGGAAAAAGTTAACCAGCTCTTTAGGCTGAAATCCTAAAACCTCTGCACAATCTCTTCTGTTCCTTCCAAGAAAGCAACACGCAAGGTTTCTCCAGCAAACAGCACCACGCTCCCCTCAGACAGTCCAATTCTCTACAAAGGAAAACCAAGACACTTGGCCTTTTCTCTTCTAAAATGACCTCCCTGGAGACACTTGTGGGTTTGAGGCAGTCACGTACCGCTGAGTATTGTACAGGCTGTGGCCCACCAGGGAGAGGACCTCAAAGCCCAGCTCTGCCCCCAGACACCGGATGTTGGCCTCCATCTCCTTGTAAAACGGCTCCATCTCTGCATCCAGCGTCACTTGCGTGATATTCCACTTCTGGATGTGATCCCTAAGAATGGTCTCATACTCCCCTTGAATAACCAGCAAGCAGGAGCCCAGCTGGCCCAAGTTTTTGTGAAGATCCTCAAGGGACTGGAGCAGGAAATGCCAGCGCAGGGCCCCAATGTGCATGGAGGAGGTCAGGAATGCTCTGTCCAGGATGTACACAGGGTACAGGGCCTCTGAGGACTCCAGGGCAGCCAGCAGCACTGGGTTGTCATGGAGCCGGAGCTCCTTCCGGAAAAGGTGAATGGTGCGATGCAGCATCCTGGCTACAGGAAGAAGAGAACCCTTGGCTTTCAGAATACCCAGTCCCTATAAAGAACAAGGTCAATTAACAATTAGAAATAGAGCTCAGAAAAAGTCCTCTGCAGTTTTTATCACAAACTTCTTTCTTTGATAAGTTTTCATGAGAGAGAAAAGCAGAAACAGGCCAAACCTCTCCTCTGGCCTCACCATTCAGCAGCAGGATCACCACCCAACTCCACAGAGAATGGTCTCTGCCCCAAAAGCGTCACTCAAATCCTTAAATTAAATCCCTCAATGAAATTACATCCCAATAACATTCACCAGAAGGAAGGAATCCAAACAAATAGAGCTGCCAGAGCTCCATTTAGTGCACAAACACTTTTTAACAGATGTGGCTGTCAGCAAAGCCTCCGGAAGTCATAAGCTGATTTCAAGGAGGTCCACAGGAGCAATCGGCTCATCAGATACCTGGCACAATACTCCCTCTGTCAGGGGATTTTAGTAGGAGACATCTGAATTTATGGATTTCACAGAATCCCAGACTGGTTTGGGTTGGAAGGGACATTAAAGCCCACCCAGTTCCACCCCCTGCCTCGGGGAGGGAGACATTCCACTAGCCCAGGTTGCTCCAAGCCCCGTCCAACCTGGCCTTGGACACTTCCGGGGATGGGGCAGCCACAGCTTCTCTGGGCAACCTGTGCCAGGGCCTCAGCACCCTCACATCCCATCTCACCTTGCCCTCTGGCAGTGGAAAGCCATTCCCTCTTGTCTTGTTCCTCCAGACCCTTGTCCAAAGTTCCTCTCTAGCTCTCTTGGAGCCCCTTTAGGCACTGGAAGGGGCTCTGAGGTCTCCCTTTTTCTTCTCTAGGCTGGACATCCCCAGCTCTCCCAGCCTGGCTCCAGAGCAGAGCTAGGTGTGATAATGAGACAAAACTACTCTTGATTCATACATTTATTCCCCTTTGAACCACTTCAGCTGAGTTCAGAGGGTTGGTAGGAGCGCTGACCTTGGGTCTCAGGCTGAAGCAGCTCAGGATACAGTTTGGGAAGCAGCTCCCAAGATTTGGCTGCCCTGTTCAGTACAATGGACTCAGCAGATGCCAGGAAGCAAAGGAGGAGCCCAGCTGCCACCTTGTGTCTGCTCTGAGCCCAGCAGCACCTCCCAAACTCACTTTCCTGTGCAAAATTGGGAAAGTTCAACACTTACCTCCCAGGTGGGTCACCACCTGCTGCTAATTTCGAGCCTTACCCTCAGAGGAGAATTAAGAGATTAGAGATTAGCAAAGAACCCGACAACATTCCCTAATCCAGCTCAGCTCTTCCAGCCAAACAGCTCCACTCATCCCCTCACCAATGGCTGCACCAGGCGATTCAGCCCTTGTCCCTGCTCAACCCACATCCAGCAGCTTTTCCATAAATCTGATTTGCTCCGTTCCCAAACACATGCACCAGCAGCACCCAGACAGACACACTTTGTTACAACCTCCCAACAAAGCCCCAAACTCACGAGCGTGGGGTGCAGCCACACGCAGGGCTGGGCTGTGTGGGGTGCTCTGCCCTACGCCCCAGCTTGGCACCACCCTTTACCCACTTCCTGGGAGAACCGGAAAAACAAGGTGACTCTCGCTGCTCAGGGGAGCACCCAGCTGGCATTTTTGGGTAGTAAGCCATGCAAAGCATGCTGGAAGAGTCCCCTGGACCCTATGCATCAGCTAGCCTCACTGAAGGACCACCCTAGCCAGGGGCTCCAAGGCCCCCACAGCCTCTGGGGCTGTCCCAAGCCCTGTGGCCCCACACGGTCTGCAGGGTCATCCCAAAGCCAGGGCCCTGCAGCCTCATGCCGCCTGTGGGATCACGCTCACCCAGCACCCCTTGGTGTCAGACAGCTGTGACTGCTCTGAGCCCAGTGCCCCACACAGTCCATGGGATGGCCTCAAGATGTGCCCCCAGGCTGGGGCCCATCCCATCCCATCGCATCCCTTCCAGTGATGGCATCTCTGCAGGAGCAGTGGGGAGCAGGATCACACCACAAGGACTAGGCACAGGGCAAGTGGGCCCCAGGCCAGGGCCTGGGTGGGCTGTAGGGTCTGGTTTAAGGGCAGCTCTGGGGATCCCACTAAAGGGGACTGGGGGAGTTAGAGCTGGGGGGATAAGGATTTCATTAAAAGAGGCTGGGAGGAGCAGGGGCTCCACTAAAAGGGGCTGGAGCTCACTGGGGAGGGAGGGAGGGAGCCTAGAGCCAAAGAGGTGTCAAAGCTGGGTGAGGAGCTGGGATCCCCTACTGGGTGGGAAGGAATGGGGAGGGGGATCACTTGTGCAGGCCATGGGTGGTGTCAGAAAGGAACTGCATCCTCAGACACTCCTGTCCCGTCAGGAGGAAAGGAAAGATTCTCTGGGATGCTAGAGAAGGCAGACCAGGTGCTGTCTGTCATTGACATCATGTTAGGATTCATCCACTATTACTCTTCCACCTCTCCATGAACCAGTGACTCGAGTCCATTCACCCAGCAAGGCCGGGCAGACTCCCTGCCACATCCAGATCACATCTGTTCCCCAAAAATCAACCAGGCAGGCAGAAAATACACCTCACACTGGATTCATGCCTGCACTTTGGGACAGGTACACCAAGACAGAAAGCAGGGAAAACCAGGCCTTACCTTCAGGGTTGCTCAGCTGATGCTCCAGGGTCTTTACAACACGTCACCCCAAAAAGAGGAGGTCACACAGTCACTGATCCTGGCTCTCCTGCTGCCGAGCATTTCTCTGCACAGGCAGCAATGTGCTGGAGGGATGAAAGGGCTGTCAGTGGCACTATCTAAAACCCGCTGAGCTGCTCTTGTTCCTACAAGCATCAAGAAATGAGTTGCCCGGGTTTAAACACCCCGTAATACCATAAATATCTGCACTGAGGTGGATCCTGCATCAAAGACGGTCTAAGCCACTCAAGCTTTCATGTAATTCCCAAGAGAAGAGGAGGATTGCAGGCAGCTCCAGTCCCACTGGCCCTTGGAGCTGGCAGAGCCAGATGGGGCAGGGACAGACCAAGGCCTAGGAACTGGGAAGAGAAATTTTTAACAGTTTAATTTCCTCTGCAGGGCACTCTCCATTGTCAAATCCAACCACGGATGCTCCTTGACTATATCCTGGCCGCTCCAGAAGCAATAGTAAAACAGATAAACACAGGTGTCAGACACCTGCAGAGAGCAGCCTCACACCTGCTCTCTGAAACCACAGTCTGGGTCTAGGAAGTGGAATAATTATCATCATTAAGTTGTTTAATGTTATTCTGATTTAACAGGCTTGAGAACAATTCTTAATTGGGATCTAAGAATGATTTTTTTGCATAAATCTGGTTCCATAATCCCACTCTCCATATTGAGCCAGACCTGAGGCTACTGTTGATTCCAACCTCTAGGTTCTTTCCTCTGCTTGAATACTTTAGGTGATAAATATGGTACTGGATACAGCTTTGATGCAAGAAAATGGCATATTGAGTCAGAGGAGGAAATAAGTCCCAAACCCACCCAAGTGTAAGGGCTTGACTGGGGCTTCTCCTGCAGCGGGTCGAGAACCACCCTCGAGAGTCTCTACCCTTGGGGGACGGGGCGGAGGGACGAGGGTGGGGAGAAGACGGGCTGAGGCTCCAGGACCCCCTGCCCGGGTCCCTCAGACGGGCGGGGAAGTAGCGAGGAGGGAACGGGGAAGGGCGGCCCTTGCGCCAGCCCCGCAGCAGATGGGGGCGAGCAGCCCAGCCTGGCCCCCCACCTCCTCCGTGGGGGCCGCTCCCAGAGCCCGCCTTTACCTCCTTCCCCACGGCCTGTGGTGGCAGCAGGCGCCGCGCCGGTTCCTCGCCCCACGGGGCCGGTTACACAACACCGGCCAGGCCGGGTGGGTTATGTAAGGACCGATCCCAGCGGGGCTCTGCCCGCTGTCCGCGGAGGTTAAACGCGGTTCAGGGTGGGAGGGTCCCAGGGCTGGAGCGTCCTAGGGCCGGGGGTCCTGGAGGATCCAAGAGCGGCCGCGCCCCCACCTCCCCATCACAACATCAGGCCACGCCCGCCCGCGCTTAGTTTAAGACGGGGCGGGGCTTAGGTTCCCGCCCGCAGCGCTCACCCAATGGAAGTGCCCCGATTCAATTAGGAGGCGGGGCCGAGCGCCGGGGCAGCTCAATCAGCGCCCGAGCAGCGGGCTGGGCTGCCCGCCAGGCGTCCGCCCGTTGCCAGGTGATAGCGGAAGTCCGGCCCCCGCCGCGCGCTGCCTCACGGGTCTGGGGGGCGGGAGGCCGGGGCTTGGGCGTTGTGGGGGGGAAAATTAATTAATTAGCGTTAAGGGGTAATTAGCAAGCAGAGAGGGTGGAGGTGGAGGCCGTTCCGAAAGGATTGTGTGAGGGCTCTTGGAGGGGTGAGGCTGTGGGTGGCCGATCCTATCGTTGGGGACTGGGAAGGGGGGTGCAGCTCTTGTCTGTGTGCGGGAGTAATTAGACTGAGGAGTAATTAACTAGGGTGATGGAGAGCGGGGGAAACGCTTCTTTAGTGGGGATAGTCAGGCTACGAGTGCAGGGAAACTGAGGGGTGCTCGGATGGGGGAGTGTGTATGGTGTTAATGGTGCCTGAGGGAAAGGATAATCCCTGGAGTGGGCAGTTAGGCCTAGGGGCGTGTCCCCCCATCCTTAGGGTGAGTGGTTAGGGCTGTGGTGGGTTATCGAGGCAAGTTCCTCTCAGGGTGGACTGGTGGGTGTCCCCATGTCCCTGTCCATGGGGAAAGGGCGGGCAGAGCAGACCCCTGCTTTCGGAGTGTCAGGGGCATTGCTGTGGCAGGGAGTGGCCCATCCCTGAGGCAGCTTTCAGGTTTTCCCCTGCACAGGAAGGGGGAGATGGGGCCTTTGGGTAGGAAGGGGCACTCATGGGTGGCCCCAGCAGTGCAGTGGGTACCCTAACCATGAAGGGACATGGGTGGTCCCAGGGCAGATGTTACAGTCCCATAAGGGGTTTGTAGCCTGGTCATGGCCTCCCAGTTCATTAGGGTTTGTTAAACTCCAGAGTTTATTAGACTCAGCTGGGGACTGAGGGGATGGCATGGATTATAAATGCTCATTCCCCTCTTCCAGCTGGGTGCAAGATCAGCTCCAGGAACTGGCTCGGCCTTTCTGTGACTCTGGTATCACATCAGGATAACAGCTTAAAACCTGGGTCGTTAGCCAAAAAAAATTCTCAATTTAAAGTGCTCTTTTTGAAAATCTAGGTTTGTCAGGAATAGAATCTAGTCTCGGACCTCCAGCATCATGCAGAGAGCGTCACGGCTGACAAGGGAGCTCTCGCTCCTGGCTACAGAGCCGCCTCCGGGCATCACCTGCTGGCAGAACGGGCAGTTTGATGACCTGCGGGCACGTACGTACATTGAGGGCTCCCAAAGGCAGGTCTGGGTTGCAGTTTGCTGCTAGGTCTATGCTTGCTGTGTGCTTTGGGCCTTATAGGCTATGTGGAAGTGTGGGATTTTATTTTCCTTTAAACGCAGCTTGGCCTGTGCCTTGGCTGGTCTGCCCTTAATTTTGATTGCTGGGGAGTAGAACTGGTCTTATATAAAATGACATTTTTTATTCCTGGATTCTCCCCTGTGAGAGAGGAGATTCTCCCCTCACGGGATTCTCCCCTGTAAGGCTCTGGCACAGATTGCCCAGAGAAGCTGTGGCTGTCCCATCCCTGGGAGTGTCCAGCTTGGATGAGGCTTGGAGCAACCTGGGATAATGGAAGGTGTCCCTGGAACTGGGTGGTCTTTAAGGTCCCTCCTAGCCCTTAACATTCTATGATTCTGTCACCTGAGCAGCTCTGTTACTGTGGGAGGTACGGGAGGACTGCTGGACAATGAGATGATCCTGAAGGTCCCTTCTAACCTAATCCATTCTGTAATTCTGATTTCAAATGTAATTCTTGTATTTTCATCTTGCTCCTAAAGAAATTTTAGGAGGTGTAGACACACCATATGAGAAAGGAATATTCAACTTGGAAATCATAGTTCCTGAAAGGTAAGTGGGCAATAATAACTAGCTAGATTAATTAAGAAAGAATTCTCTCCTGTCAGGGTGGTGAGGCTTTGGCTCAGGGTGCCCAGAGAAGCTGTGGCTGCCCCATCCCTAGAAGTGTCCAACGCCAGGTTGGATGGGGCTTGGAGCAACCTGAGCTAGTGGAAGGTGTCCCTTCCCATGGCAGGGGGTGGAGCGAAATGGGCTTTAATGTTCCTCCCAACCCAAACCAGGCTGATTATCTGTTTAAGTAGTTGGTGTAGTCCTGCTTTCAAATATGAGTAAACTAATGTAAGGTATTTGCTGTAAATGCTAACATGTGGGTCTTTCCTTTATCCTCGCAACAAGGAATTGAGACCCTTTTTTTAAGGAATGCAATTTTTCCAGTAGCTGATACACTTATTTTGCATTGAACATCAAAGATGTGTGATTAAAAACCTGAAAGTGCAATGATAAGACTTTTGCCTCATCCTCCTGTCTCAAAACTTTCTGGAAAAAGCTTGTTCATCAGTACAAAGTTTCTTATGTTGTTCCCTTGTGGAAGGCTAGCCAGGGAAGTGTTAGTCAGACACAGCTGGAAGCAGCAAAGGCAGAGCACTCCCTCCAAAGATTGTGGGGAAGGGTGTCATGTAGGCTGGGAGGAGGAAACGATGCCATTGTTTGGGTAGCAAAACAACTGGGCCTACAGATATAACAGTAACTTTTGTTTCTTAATGCTTATCCCTTCAGGTACCCATTTGAGCCACCAAAGATTCGCTTCCTGACCCCCATCTACCATCCCAACATCGATTCTGCTGGAAGGATTTGCCTGGATGTTCTTAAGTTACCCCCGAAGGTAAGACAGTGCTTGAGTGTGGGTAAGTGAGCCTGGGCAGGATAATGAATTCCTTATCTGCTCCTTGTAAAAGCCTGATTAAATGTCTGTTTGCTCCTGACTTATTTACAGGGAGCAGGGAGTGAAGTTTTTGAGTGGCATCTGCTTTGTTTAGAGCCAGAACATGATGTTCTTTGTTCCATATAAGTTTCCAAGGCTTTAAGGATTGGAGTCAAAAGGCATTAAGTCTGAAAATGAGTTGTCCCAACATAGCAGAGATGTGCAGGATACAGCCCATAGAATCATGGAATCTCCTGAGTTGGAAGGGACGCCCAAAGATCATCAGGGTCATGAGCTGGATTTGCACAGGACAAGCCCAAACTCCCACCATGTGCCTGGGAGCTTTGTCCAAATGCTCCTTGAGCTCTGGCAGCCTTGGGAGCCATGACCACTGCCCTGGTTGTCAATTGGGCTTCCTTGGAGCCTTGTATTGAGAGTGTGTCTGGTGTGTTCCATGCGGCATTAGGTGCTGGAAGTCCCAAGGCAGCTGTGGGTTCTGAGGTGTCTCTGGGCTGCTGTGTGCTAGTTTCTCTCTCTGAGCTGCTTGCTCTCATCCTGTTTCCTAACAGGGTGCATGGAGGCCTTCCCTAAACATCTCCACCCTGCTGACCTCCATCCAGCTGCTGATGGCAGAGCCCAACCCTGATGACCCTCTCATGGCTGACATCGTACGTGAGCTCCTCTCCTTCTCTCCTGGCCGTGGACACAGGTGGGGAGGGAGTGGGGGGATAGATTTAGGCTCAACCTCTGCTTCACTCGCTCTGGATTGACAAACTAGGAGCGTGGCCTGACCTGGATCAGCTGGGGCATCCCTGGGTTTCCCTGAGGCAGCTGAAGCCAGAAGAGATGGTCAAGGTCTTGTCTTCAAGCCATTATCTTCAGTGCAAGTGGCAGCACAAGTTCTTCAAGCAAACCAAATGAATTTTACACTTAATGCTTGTTGTGGTTTTAGTCTGGTTTAGGAGTCCTAAAGCCAGACTTGGTCCCAGCTTTTTGGTGACATGTATTCAATCAAATCTTTGTGTTGCTCTTCCCTTTTAGTCCTCGGAGTACAAGTACAACAAGCAGCTGTTCCTGCTCAACGCCAGGGAGTGGACTGAGAAATATGCAGGGCAGCTGAGGGTAAGGACCATGCTCTGCCCGCTTGGTGTAGCTCCCTCTTGGTCTAAAGTCCTTTTGTCTCAGTTTCCCTTTCACAGTTGCTTTGTTCTTTCCTTCCTCCCCTTCTGCTCTGTGTTTTTGATGTGTATTTAATTTCTTTTTTTTTTTTTAAGCTCATTACATTCTCTCCTTCCAATTAAATGTGCTCATTCACTAATAACTGCTGTGCTGCTCGAGGAGGAAGAGGGACAGAGAGATAAACCCTTCCAGGGATCCTGCAGCCTTGTCCCTCAGCTCTGTTCCCTGTCCTCCTGTGCCTGATGCCCACCTGCGCCTGTTTTCTACCTGCTCATCCATTCACTGACTGGTCTCCCTATTCCCTGGTGGAGTGCAGCCTTCCTCCCATCATCCTTCGTCTCTTCCTGCCTCCTTTCCTCTCCTTCACCTCACCGATGAGTCTCATAAAAATAAATCACACTTAAGCAGATCAAAACCTCTGCCCAAAAATCAGTTACCTTTTGGGCCTTCTCCCTTCCATAGGTGCCTTCCCTCCCTGCCCTAATTTGGATAACAGCCTTTCTGGGATGGGAATATCTTCCCCGCGGGAGCCTCGGGAGCCATGCTCACTGCTGCAGCTCTGAACCCATTTCCAAGTTAACTGTAGTTGTCAGGAGGCCACACAGTGAAGCCATGCCTGCAACAACACATGGAGCTGTGGAGCACCCAGCTCATCTTTGTGTGTGCTACTGCTCTGCTCGGTCATGCTCTTGCTCTCCTGTCATGCCCCTTCCTAAAAATCCCAGCAACGGGAGCAGAATAATGAAGGCTCACTGTGTAAGAGCCAGAGTACAGTTGGCTCTGACCTTGGTGAAGCACAGGGCATTCCAATGGCTGTAAAATTAAATTATTCACGGCTCTTTTATTTCTTGGGTCATCACAGGATTCCAAGCCTTTGGAAGAGAAAATCATCCAAAGTGAAACAAGCGCCAGCAGTGAATCGACCACGCAGAAAAGAAAAGGGGTTAACATCAGCAGGAAGGAGAAGAAATCCTGCCCAGATTCCTGAGGGGGTTTTGTTCTCTTCGGGCTGTCACTGTCCCCCTTCCCCTAAAACAGGTACAAGGAAAGAGTCTGCATTTAAAGGGCTGCACCAGCGTTGGGTTTCTGTTTCCTTGGCATGTGGGGTTTTTTTGTGAAAAGTTCCATTATCTTAATAAAATATAAAGCTTTAATTATATCTATTTTTCTATTTTCTTGAGTGGAGGTTTTGGAATATTCAAAAGAAAAGGTATATTGATTTGGCACAGCCTGGTTTTTGGTAGCGGGGGAGGGCCACAGAAGTGGCTTCTGCGAAAACCTACTCGAAGCTTCCACCATGTCCAGCAGAGCCAATTTCTGATGGCTCTGAAGATGGACATGCTGCTGGCCCAGTTAGAGAGGTTGCTAACGGCTGTGTGATGACACATTCAAGAAGAAAATCAAAACAGCGCAGGGGCAGTTTTTCCCCAGGGGCGGGGAGGGGCCGCAGCCACCGCCATGCTGGTGTGGCCTGCGGCAAGCCCTGCCTGCCTGGCCGCCCCTAGCTAATCGCTGTGGGCGGAAGGGCAGGGGTGGCAGCTTCCCCTTCCCAGCACCTCGCATGAAGAGAGGCGGTAAATAGTGCCAGCACTGCGGCAGCCGCCACTGCCTGCTCAGTGATGGCGGGGCCGCATGGCCAGCAACGGAAACATGGCAAGCAACTCCCTGACATGGAACCTAGACAAGACCAACTTCTCAGCATTGCAGGATCTTGCAAGAATTAGTGGAACTTGTTGGCAATGGTATCTACAAGCAGCAGTTTTTCTTCTAGTCAGAGAAGAGGAGGAAGTGAGGATGTGAGAAAAAACAACATGGCAGCACCAAGGTCAGTGGAGAAGGAGGGGGAGGAGGTGCTCCAAGTGTCGGAGCTGAGATTCCTCTGCAGGCCCTGGTGAGGACCATGGTGAAACAAACTCCCCCTGTAATCCATGAAGTCCACAGGGGATGCAGACATCCACTCACAGCCCATGAGAAAAGTTCTCACTCCAGAGCAGGTGGATGCCAGAGAAAGCTGTGATCCAGTGGGAGACCCGAATAGAGAGAGAGGGCCCTTGCTTCCAAACTAGAGCAGCCTATCCTTAAAAGACTGCACCCCGCGGATAAGTGACCCATGCCACAACAGTTTTGGGAAGACTGTTTGCCCACGGGAGGGACCCCACGGCATACCAAAGAGAAGACTCCTCTTCCTGAGCGAATAGAAAAAGATCTCAAGTGATGAACTGACCAAAGCCCCCATGCTCTGTCTCCCTGAGCTGTCGGTGGGAAAGAGGGGAGGGGCTGGGAGGGAAAAGGCGTTTTAAAGGCTTATTTTACTTCTCATTATCTTCCTCTGACTCTGTTAATAATAAATTCACTTCATACCTTTAAATTTGATCCTGTTTTGCCCTTAGTGTTTTTTTCCCAGTCCTTATCTCAGCTCATGAGCCCTTCATTAATTTTTTCCCTCTCCTCTGCCCAACTGTAGCAGGAGAGGGTAAGCAAATGACTTTTGTGAGTGCCTGGCGTTTGTCCACAACAAAAGGAAAACTGGAAGCACTGCTTCAGCTTCCAGTTTTCTGACTTTGAGAGACATGAGAACAGTACCAAGTAGTTCAGTTTCTATTTTTACAACCAACTGAGAGCAGGAGCTGAGGAAAGGCTTAGTTTTCCCTGTAACCTCAAGGGCTAAGTCATTAAAGTCAAGTCTTACAACTCCGCCTCTCCAGAGCAGTCTGTTAGGTTCCAGTTGGACCATTTAGGATAACCTGGATGGTGTCTTGGCTCTGTTGTGACTCCAGGCGGTGGGCAGTGACAAGAACCAGGACAGGGCAGGTGAGGAAGAGCCCAAAGGATTCCCAGAGATCTGGGAGTGGATGGATGTGGAAGAGTGGGATGTCAGTGACGTGATGTGCAGGATGAGGAGCACGAGAGGATTGGGCTAAGGAGGGCAATTATTGGTGCTTCCACAGATCCAAGGATGAAGATTGACAGCAGATCGCAGCGGGAGCAAGTCAGGTGCTTGGCCTCTTGCTCTGCAGGTTCCTTGCTGGGAATTTAACCCATGTCCTGTCCCTGCTCTCAGAAAAGTGAGTCAGGCCCATCTCTGGAGCAGAGACAGGACTCAGCAAGGTTCTCAGTGCCTGGGAAGTGATGAAGCTCAGTGATGAACTGAGCTCTGATGGGTGAGGAAAGGCTGTGTCCTCAGCTGCTCCCAAAGCCCCGGGTATGTTCCTGTCCCACTCAGTCGAAGTTGTAGTAAAGGCAGAAGGCGAAGAACATGGCAAAGATCTGGAATCACGGAGATGGGAGAGGGTTAGCCCCATGGCAGGGCTGGGCCAGGCTGTGCCTGGCTTCAATTGGAAGCAGAGAGGGGCTGGAGGATCCCTGGCCAGGGGCCATCGCTGTGCCCCTCGAGGGACCTGGGCCAGCTGTCTTGGTGCTGCACAGGGACACCAGGGTGAGGAGACCCAGGGGGAGCAAAACAAATCCTCCCCTGTTCCTTCACCTGCCCCATCTGCAGCGGAGAGCAGGCTCCGTACCCCGAGACAGACCTGAGCCCTTTTGTGCTCTCCTTGCTCACTGAGCAACCCCCCTGCCACAAAGAGGGGATGCTCTGCCTGCCCTGTCCCTGGCCCCCCTCATTACCTCGATGCCCAGCACGGCCAAGCTGCAGGTCCCAGGGAGAGAGATGTACCTCTGCAGGGTCCTGCCGAAGGTAGAGAAGCAGCCCTGGGGCAGGGAGAGGAGGGAGGGGCTCTCTCGTGTTCCTCGTGGCCACAGGGAGCCCAGAGGGGAACCAGGGTGTAGGGAGATGTGGGGGGTCCCCTGTGAGGCAGGACAAGTTGAGGACAATGGGAGCCGCTGGACTGTGGGACCACAGCCAGGCAATGTCCCAGGCTCCTGTCCCTTATGCTCTGTTCCACAAGCCTGGAAAGGGCTGAGGCTGGGACAGGGACACGGACACAGCAGAGTTGTGCCATACCTGCTCGTGGATGTAGCCAGGGCTTCTGTCCTGGCACTGCTCCCAGTCCAGAAGCTCTCCCGCCTGCAGAAGCCCATCCCGGGCACAGCATGCCCGTGGCCATGGCATCCCTGGATGCAGCTCCTGGAAGCGGGAGCCGTTCCCAAAGTCTTCAGGTCCTAAAACACCACAACACGAGAACTGGAACAGAAGGGAAATACCATCACCATAGTCACCCTTGGTGGATCCTGTGTGTGCTTCGCACACTCCCAGGAGCCTCCCAGCTGCTCACCGTGACCATGAGGGTGTTCCAGGCTGTGGAGAAGACCTCGGCACCCTCATCCCCACCATAGTTCCTCTGCAACTCGGACAGGAAGTGCTCGGGCTGGACCTGTGGAAATGGTGCCAGGACTGGGACTTTTTCTTTCCCACTCAGCTCAGCACCAGCTCCTTTCGAGGAGAATTGGGCACTCCCCCCACCTGCTTTGAGTTTTGTGTTGTGGTGCTGGTGACAGAGGTGAGGGGGAGGGTGTCCCCACACCAGCCCCAGTCGCCTGGTAGACTCTAAGCCATGCCCATGCTGTGACAGAGGGAGGCTGGTGACACTGGGGATGGCGCCAGTACCTGTTTCCAGTGCACCAGGAAGAGAACAGCCCCAATGAGCTGCATGAGGAAGACGAGGCTGACGAGGATGAAGAACTGGAAGGCAGCAGGTGAAGGTGTTAGAGACCAGCCTGTTCCTACAAGCAGCTTGCTCACATTATCCCTGCCATCCTCTGCACCAGCCCTGCCTATGCCCTGTGTCCCCAAGACCAGGGACATGTGTACAGCTCCCGGGGACAGATGCCACATTTCTGATCACTGTGGCTGCAAGGCAGCAGTTAAAAACAAGCACCTTCTGCAAGGGACTGGGGATGCTGAAGAAATGGGGGTCTTGGTGCTCAAATAGGCATTTCTGCCCCTCAGCAGCAGTGGGGTCATCTTGGAAATGCCATGTGGGACAAGCCAGTGGCTTCAGAGAGAATCGACCCTACCTGGTGGCTTTATAAATCCTCTGGGCTCTAAATTGAGACTCACAAGGTGAGGAGTGGATGGCAGGACATGTTGAGGATGAGAAACACCGGCTCCTGGCTCCTCCAGGAACACCTGCATCCCCCACCACCCTCCAGCCCGTGACTCCTGCCCCCAGTGCCCCCTGCCCACATCCTGCAGCCCCTTCCCACCCATCTTCCCTCCCTCACCAGCAGTAGGAGTGGGCGGCTCCGGCGCAGGGCCCCGCAGCAGCCCAGGAAACCCAGCAGGGACAGGGCGATGCCCACGGCCAGCAGCAGCCATGCGCTTGCACTCAGCACGGCCCTGGCGGCCACTATGTCCTGGAAACCAGCCGGGTCCACGGCCACCCAGACTCCCACACCTGCCAGGCATGTCCCTCCAGCCTGCAGGGGGAGGTCAGGAGATGATCATGGGGTCAGGGGATATCCAAAGCTTGGTCCCCTCCCTGGCATGGGTGTCACCCACCCCTGAACCAGACAGAAATGTCACCCCATGTGGATGGGGGATGCTTCAACCCTTGGTCCCCTCCCTGGGACCGGTGTCACCCACCCCTGAGCCAGCTGGAGCTGTTGCTCCCCAGGCACAGGTTCCCTCCACCCCTGCACCCCACGGGGCCCAGGTGGACTCACAAACACCAGCAGGTTGAAGATGAACATCAGGTACTTCATGCAGCTCAAGACACCCATGGGGACCCCAGGAAGGGGGACACGGCAGTGTTTGTCCCTATGGAGGGGAGAGCAGAGCCCTGGCCACAGCCAGTCCTGACTTGTCTTGCACCCCATGGCTCCAGCAGAATGTGGGGAGATGCAGCCTCCCAAAATTGCCAGATCATTTTCTATCCTCACCATCTCCCATGACACCCCCAAAAGCCCCAGATCTGTGTCCTCTCCAAATCTGTGTCCCCTCCCAACCACATGCCCCCTTCTAACTCCATATCCCCAGTTCTGCATCCCCTCAAAACCCTGTGTCCCCTCCAAATCCTGTGTCCCCTACAAATGGATGTCCCCTACAGATCCTGTGTCCCCTCCAAATCCTGTGTCCCCTAAAAACGGATGTCCCCTACAGATCCTGTGTCCCCACCAAATCTCGCGTCCCCTACAAATCCCTTGTCCCCTCCAAACCCATGTCCTCTCTAAATCCTGTGTTCCCTTCAGCCCCCACACCACTCACCCTGCGGGGACAGCGGGTGACCCAGTTACCTCCAGCCTTCCCTGGTGCTGCCAGCACCTATATAACATCACGAAGGTTGGAAAATCCCTCCCCCCTTCCCACTCCTGCAGCCCCCAAGAAACCCCTTCCAGCAGCGAGGCCATGAATGATTGATGGGGAACAGGATCCACCATTGTGCTGCCAGTGGCCAGGAGTCTCCGGCTCTTGTCAGCCAAGGAAATTAAACCTGTGTGCAAGGAAAGATGAGCCGCCTCACCAGGCCGGGGTGACCTCGGCCATCGATTACTGCTGTGACCCTTTGGGGAAGCCATCAATGGCCACACATGGGACCCAAGGGCGGGCAGGTGGTGCTGCGGGGACTGTCGGCTCTTGGGACACAGGGACATCCCAGATGGATGACAGGGTCTGTCCCCTCTTGTTGCCAACTTTAGGAGCTCTCTAAACACAGAGTCAGGTTAGAAAGGAAACATTATTTACTCTGCACCAGGTGCGAATAGGAGTTTTCCACAAATCGAGCACACCAAGGGGTAAGAAGTTAAATCTTTTATACAGTAAAATTTACATGAATCTGCCTGTCTAAAGCATATTCTTTGGCTGCCTAATGCATATTTATTTTGGTGATGTGACTTTACTCAATGTTTGAAACACAAAGTTCTTTTCTTCATTAAAGCATCTTCTGTTGGAGAAGTTGAATTACAACAGTTACGTTTGCAAAAGGTGAGAGAATTCATCCTGGGGGCAGAAAATTCAACTTAAAGACAGTATCAGCGTCACCTCAGCCCCAGGGGCCCTCAGGGCTCTGTCCCCCCGCGAGACCCCCGAGGTGCCAGCAGGGGGCAGCCGAGCGCGCAGCCACAAAGCTGCGCGGCGCGGACAGAGCGCCTTCCGCCGGCACCCCAGTGAGGCGGCTCGACCAATCGCAGCGAGCAGAGGCCGGGGGGGCGGGAGAAGAGAGACAGACAGCGGCCTTGACCAATCATGGAGCGCGATTCTCAGATGGGGCCCTGTGAGGGCGTGGCCTCGGGGCCGGAAGCGGCGCTGTGCGTTCCCGTTCCCTCAGCTTTGCTTCCGGAGCCGCCGCCGCCGCCCGCGGGATGTAGCGGCCGGTGAGGGACGAGCGGGAGAGCGGGGAGGTCTGGGTGCCGCCCACGACGGGCACGGCCGCTGCTTCCAGCCCACCGGGGAGAGCCCTGCCGCCCGTCGCCCCGGTAACTCTGTGTTTCTTTCCCCCCAGCGCGGCGGCAGAAGGACGCGGAGGGACCTTCACCGGCTGCCTCGGAGCTGCACGCACCCGCCGCCCCGATGGCGTCCCGCAAGGCCCCCGCCGGGGCGGGCAGCGGGCTGGCGGCCGCCGGCCGGGACCGGGAGCGGGAACGGGCGCACCTGGAGCTCGCCGAGCTGGGGCCGCTCCTAGAAGAGAAGGGGGACCAAGGACCCACCGGCGCGGCCAGCGTGAGCCCCTCCGAGACCCCTGGGCGGGAAGGAATCCAGAGCCTGGCTCAGTCTCCTCGCTCCGTCCCCGCGGATTATGCCGGGAATCTGCACGTTATCCCATTAATAGCTGGAGGAATACGGCTTCATATCGTACCTCGAGCCATTCCCTGCTCCTAGCCGGCCCAAACTCTGCTTCTGCCGAGGAGGCGTGGAGCTGGGATAGCCCTTCGCAGGGATGTCATCGGGATCTCTCTGTCTGTGCCGGGTGTTCCCCAGGGTGTTTCCAGTGCCCCAGCATTTCCATAGGGCAGGGAACTACCTTCCCGAACCCTTTCCCGGCTGAGGAGAGCGGGAGCTGTGCCGGGACCCAGAGCGTTCCCAGCTCGGAGCCACCTCTGCTTGAGTGGGCCGGCTCGCGTCTCCTGGCTGGGCCGAGCGGCCGTTCCAGCCTTGGCTGTAGGGATGAAAATCCCTGGTGGTAATCCCGCTTTTCGACAGGATAAATCTGAGATTAGCCCGCCCGGGATGGGTCAGGCAGCAGCGTGTTGCATAAACGAGGGTGACCGTCAGGTTCTGCCCATCTCCTCGGAGGGATGAAGCCCCAGGTGCTCTCAGAAGGGTAGGGATGATTCCTCTCCTGGGGGCTGGAACGATTCCCTCCCGTCTCTTCTCCCTGCAGGCCGAGGACCCGCCATGTCCGGCGGCCCGCGAGGAGGAGGAGGAGGTGGTGCGGGTGCTGACCCTGCCCCTGCAGGCTCACCATGCCATGGAGAAGATGGAAGAGTTCGTGTACAAGGTACTGGAGCCTGCAGTGATCCCCTGGTCCTGATTTTGGAGCAGATTCCCCAGTCTCAGGGCTTGGGATGACAGGATGTGTCCGGATAAAGCTCCACACGGCTGCAGTTGGCTCCAGCTCTGCTGGGCTGCTCCCAGCAGCATCCCCGGGAACGATGTGGGAAGGGGATGGCCGGAATGGGGGTTGGCCCAGCCATGGTGGGTGAGGACTTGGGGCAATCCTGGTGTTCCTGCGGGCCTGGGTGGTGCCCGGGAGCAATGAGTGCCAAGTGCCGGCCTGGGTGTCACCTGGTGCCCACAGTCACTGTGGCTCCTGGGCTTCTTCCCTGACCAAACGGGAATTCCCACCACAAGGAACGGTCTGTGGGTGTGGAAGGGTTAAAGCTGAGGGTATTAATTGCCCCTGAGTCCCTGGGGGGCCCGGGAATTACTCCCTTTTGGGGCTGGGAATCACTGCCTGGGGGGCTGTGGGGAGTGAAGTGCAGGACGGAGTCCCACAGGGCACCTGATGTCAGAGAAGCCAAACTTCCTCTCCCTGAGGACCATCCCCGTGGATTTGTGGCTCTGGGCTGCCTTGATTCCCCTGGTGTGTTGCAGGTGTGGGAAGGACGCTGGCGCGTGATCCCATACGATGTCCTGCCGGACTGGCTCAAGGACAACGATTACCTCCTGCATGGACACCGGCCCCCCATGCCCTCCTTCCGTGCCTGCTTCCGGAGCATCTTCCGGATACACACCGAGACAGGCAACATCTGGACACACCTGCTGGGTGACTGTGGGGAAGGGAGAGCCCTGGGGCTGGAGGGGCTGAGACCCTGCACTAGAGTCAGGATGGACTCGGTGCTGGGTCCTCTCCATGCCCAGGGCTCCCTGTGTGGATCCTGTGCATGCAGGAGGATCAGACATGGAGTGCCTGAAGTTCCTGGAGCCCCTTGGGAGAGAGGCACCAGGGCTAGGCTTAGCCACTGCGGGAGTGGGACGAGGAAATGTGCCCTGAGCAAATCAGGGAAGCCTCAGAGGATGTTCCTCTGAAATGAGTCCAGAGGAGGCCACAGAGGGCTGGAGCTCTTCTGCTCTGGAGCCAGGCTGGGAATACTGGGAATAATTAGCCTGGAGGAGTGAAGGCTCCAGGGAGACCTTAGAGCCCCTTCCAGTGCATAAAGGGACTCCAAGAGAGCTGGAGAGGGACTTTGGACAAGGGCTGGGAGTCACAGGACAAGGGAGAATGGCTCCCCACTGAGAGAGGACAGGGTTAGATGGGATATTGGGAAGAAATTCTTCCCTGTGAGAGTGGGGAGGCCCTAGCACAGGCTGCCCAGAAAAAAGCTGTGGCTGCCCCATCCCTGGAAGTGTCCAAGGCCAGACTGACTCGGGCTTGGAGCAACCTAGGCTAGTGGAAGGTGTCCCTGCCCATGACAGGGGTTGGAACATGGTGAGCTTTAAGGTCCCTTCCCACCTAAACCAGTCTGTGATTCCATGACCCTGTGAAACACAGCAGCTCAGCAGCTCTTTGCCCTGGGCCTGCCCCTTCCCCTGACCCCAGCCTGCTCATTTGCACTAACAAAGGCCTCAGCCAAGGACCCACTGTGGGTCACTGAGCACCCCTGGGATACATGCAGGACCTCCCAGAGCATGGCCAGGGCTATTCTTATCCTGGCTCTGCTGAACTCCCCCCCTGTCCCCCTGACTTCCCTCTCCATGTGTTCCTGCAGGGTTTGTTCTATTCCTCTGCCTGGGGATCCTGACCATGCTGCGGCCCAACATGTACTTTATGGCTCCTCTTCAAGAGAAGGTGGTGTTCGGGATGTTCTTCCTGGGAGCAGTGCTGTGCCTCAGCTTCTCCTGGCTTTTCCACACTGTCTACTGTCACTCAGAGAAGGTCTCGCGGACTTTTTCAAAGTGAGTCAGCATGAGTGTGGTTGTGTGGTCTCCTGGGAGGTTTTGGGTTCTTGCAGCACTTCCTCTTGGAAAGCACTGTGTTTTCAAATGTTTTATCCTTGGGAGAAGGGAGCGTCCACCCAATCCAGCATGGAACTGAGGGGGAACCACAACAGGGTTCTGGAGGCTTCTGCCTGAGCACCTAAAATCTGCCAGGTCAAGGGCCTCAGGTGCATGATAAAGATCCTGGGACCCTGCAGCTCCCAAGGGAACAGGATCCTGGCTCCCAAGAGAACAGCCTCTGTGCCCCCAAGGGAACAGGCTCTGTGCCCTTCATAGCAGTGAATTGAGGAGAGGTCTCGCTCTCGCTGGGCAGCTGGGGGCCATGGCCAGTTTGGCAGGTCCCAGTTTACTGGATGCTTTTAAAAAACTCTGGTTTAGATCCAGCTTGGACTGAAACCAAATAGAAAGAAGGAACGCAAACAAGATTCCCAGCAGAGTGGGAGGGCTTGTCAGTGGTTTGTGCCTCTTCCTGGGCTGCTCCAACAGTTAAGCTCCTATCAGCCTTCACAGTGAGGCTCTCAAGTGACA
The DNA here is from genome assembly GCA_013398955.1 of Callaeas wilsoni. Lineage (NCBI taxonomy): Eukaryota > Metazoa > Chordata > Aves > Passeriformes > Callaeidae > Callaeas > Callaeas wilsoni. The sequence goes on along the minus strand of VWPU01000391.1, from coordinate 52,264 downwards.
TTCTGCTCCTACATGGCTGTTAAGAGCATTTATTTGGATGCTTCTTGCTGGCAATCCTGCCCATCCCCTTTGCACAACCCCCAGAGATCCCATGGGCTCCTGTCTCCAGAACAAACCTAGCAGGAATGCCCTTATGTTCCTGAGAAGGCAATGGGGGCAGTGCAGGTGCTGTGTTTCAGTGGTGAGATGAGTGGAGGATCACAGATCCATGTGCACAGTGATTTGTTGCTGGTGATTTGAGCTCCAGCCTCCTCTTGCCCCTCCCCAGCATTCCCACTGTGCCCAGGCTCTTTCTCCTGTCGCACCTGCCCTGATGGGACCCCAGCACACCCCTCTTGCCCAGTGACTCTTCTCAGGTGCAGGCTGGAGAGTTCCCAAACATGGAGGGGGTGGATTTTGGGGCTCACCTGTGGATCTCTGTCGTTGCATCCTGGCTGCAGGTTGGATTATTCAGGAATTGCACTGCTGATCATGGGGAGCTTCGTCCCATGGCTCTACTACTCGTTCTACTGCTCCCCACAGCCAAGACTCATCTACCTCTCCATCGTCTGTGTCTTGGGTATCTCTGCCATCATTGTGGCACAGTGGGACCGATTTGCCACCCCCAAGCACAGGCAGACCAGAGCAGGTAGGAGGTCCCTCCTCCCCCGAGTCCTGGGAGACATTTTGGGCAGATCCCATTTGGGAGAAGCTCTGGGCACCTGCAGGATTCATTCCCCTCAAGCACTGCAGGGAGTGGCCTCCTGCCTTCTCTTGCTATGCAGGGGATTCATCTCCTGAGCAGAGCCTGAGGTTTAGAGTTTAAAAATAGCCCTGAGCGGGCTGGGGCTGTGCATTTTCTGCCTTCTCCGGGAAGCAGTTTAGCAGCAGGAACCTGCAGCTGGGGTGGAGGAGGAAGACATCCCTGAGGTCTTCCCTGCTGAGGACATGCTGGCTGGTCCTTGCCTTCCTGAGGGTGGAGTGGGGGGCCGCCTCCAGCCCCATACCCCAATTTACCCCCACAGTAGGTCCCATCAGCCTCACTGAGGACCAGGAGATGCCTCCCTCCCCATCTCCCAGGGGTCCTGAAGCAAATGTCTCCTGGAGCACTGTCCTGGCTACTGAGTGAGAAAAGACCGTGCTGAGACGAGAGGGCACCCGAGAGCCCTCAGATGAGGGCAGAGGACAGGCAGGACTCATGTCCCCATGGCTCCTCCCCACTGCATCCTGTGTCCCCAGCACAAGCAGGATCCAGCTGGGTGCCACCCAGAGCCTCTCCAGGCAAGTGTCACTGTGGTGCCACTTGTTCTCTGCCAACTCATCAGAGGCTAGAGTTGAGCATTTCAGCTGCTGCTGAGCTCCTTCCTCAGGAGCTGCAAGAAATGACTTTCCTGAAAGGGGTGGCTGTGTTCCTGGTGCAATCCAAAGGGCTGGCACCTTCCAAAATGTCCATTCCCATAGCCAGGAGCGGGAGCTGCTGCAGCCCTGCACAAGAAACACCAGGTGGGTTCTACCCATCGAGCACAGGACTGGTTTGCCTGGGATGTGGAGCTGTGGATCCCTCGTTTTTTGAAGGATAAATGCCATGAGGATTGGAGGAGTTTAAGGAGTGTTTGGACAATGCTTTCAGGCACAGGGTGGGATTGTTTGGGGGTCTCCTGTGCAGGGCCAAGAGTTGGACACAATGATCCTTATGGGTCCTTTCCAGCTTGGGATATTCTACAAATCCAGCGAAGAAAAACCACTTCCCTAGCACAGGATGAGGGATCAAGGGGAGTTGGTGGGAGGAGCAGCTCCCCCTCCACACTGAGCTCTTTTCTCTGACCTCCTCTCTGGGCCGCAGGCGTGTTCCTGGGGCTGGGACTGAGTGGGGTTGTGCCCACCATGCACTTCACCATCGCTGAGGGCTTTGTGAAGGCCACCACGGTGGGGCAGATGGGTTGGTTCTTCCTCATGGCTGTGATGTACATCACGGGCGCTGGGCTCTATGCTGCCCGCATCCCTGAGCGCTTCTTCCCGGGCAAGTTCGACATCTGGGTGAGTGTGGGGGTGAACGGGTGGTCTGGGGTCAGGGAGGGGGCACTGAGGGGCTGGAGGTTGGGGGTGTCCTGCTGTGCCTCAGCACATGCCGGCAGGCAGACCTTGAACGGGTGCTGTGCATGGGCAAGGGAGGGCAAAGGACAGGGTGGGAATCACTGGGTGTGACAGAGCGGGGAGCAGCGAGGAAGAAGAGGAGGAGGAGGAGGAGGTGTTGATGGTGTTGCTGTCCCCTTTGGTCTGGTCTAAAGGCTTTTTTGCTTCCCTGCAGTTCCAGTCTCATCAGATCTTCCACGTGCTGGTGGTGGCTGCAGCCTTTGTCCACTTCTATGGGGTGTCCAACCTGCAGGAATTCCGCTACGGCCTGGAAGGGGGGTGCACAGATGACTCTCTCCTCTGAGAGCACCTGGTTTTAGTACAAGCTTCCTAAGTGCTTTTTAAACTCTTGTCTTTGCTAGAATCAAAGGAAGACTCAAAACCATTTGGGGTTGTTGGTTTGTTGGGGTTTTTTTTAAAGAAACAAAAAAATAAGAAACGGATAAATCCTTTAGCGAAGTTGTTGACCAAATCCTCACCCCCTTCCCCACACACTGTGCTGCGGCTGCAGGGGGGCGCCCACCTCCTCCAGACAGTGTTTTAGCTGCACCGGGATCACCTGCTGCTCTGACAGCGCAGGTAACAGCTCCCTGCTCCCGCACAGTTGAGCACATCCAGGTCCTCGCGCACCAGGAGTTTTGCATATCCCCCACGGCAGTGCCTGGCTGGGGCAGCCCCAGGCATGGGCACACACTCGTGTAATTTAAAGTTTTAATTGTCCTTTTTGTTTTGTTTTCCTTGACAAAGTAATGTAAACATAAATGAAACAATATTTAATATTTAATACTAAGCTTTAAGACAACGTGCTGCCACCGCAGTCCTCGGCTCCTTCACTGTTGGGAGGAAGGACAGTGTTGTAGAGAATGTAGAGCTGCTGTAGCTGATTGAAATAAAAAGGTCAATAGTTCAGTGTCACTGCTGTGTCCATGTCCATTTTTGGGGTGGGGGAAGAGAGGGCTCTGGGCACCCCCAGGAGCAGGGTAGGAGTGCCCTGGGGCAGTGGGATCCCTCCAGCTGCGGTGCACTCTGGACAGGGCTGGAAGAAAACAGGAAATTGGGGTGTTGTGGTGATGACAGGGAAGGAAACCCAGCCCTGGCTGGTAACAGCTCTGGAGCTGTGACTTCCCTTGGGGCTCAGCAGGGCAGGAGAGGTGTCACAGCCTAGCTGGGGTGGGGGCAGTGCAGGACCATGCCCCAGTCAGAGGCCTCTCCTGGTGCACAGGGGACAGTGACTGTCAGGGGGTTTGGAGGGGCAAAGGCCAGCACAGTAAAGCCCAGCTCAGGAAGCTAAAGGCCATTGCCTGACGTATGGGTGAGGGAGGAGTGTGGGCAGAACCACCACAGCCCCTGTGCCACCTGTTCCTGCCATCCCCCCGAGGTCGGGGTGTCTTTTTACTGAGCTGTTTGCATGTGGCCCAGCTTTGGAGATCTTGCAGGCTGGGTCAGGCGGGAGCCCCCAGGGCAGGCAGCAGCAGGTCCTGCATCCCCTATCCCACCTGGGCAGAGCCTGAGCAATCTTGTATCACACATCTCACCCAGGCTGAGCCCGCTCCCAGACACAGCACTGCTGGGAGAGGCCACCCCATGCTCTAGGAGGTGACGTTGATGAGTGTCCCCTGCCTCCCAGCAAAGCTCCATGGTGCACAGCCAGGGTTGGGAGTGGCACCCTGGAATTCCACATGGATCTGAACAACACCCGAGTGCTCCTCCCCTAGAGGCTGGGAAAACACTAGGGATCTGAACACCCAAGTTTGGATACACAGGGAATCTGCAAGTGTCTCTCAGAGCACAGACACACACCTGAGAACAGACGAGACACTAGCTGAGTGACACAAATCGAGAAAATTGTCTTCAAAATCTGCCCAAGGAACCAGGGAAGTGGCAAAGCAAGATGACCCTTTACACACACACAACACAAACACACAACAGGCACTTTTGTGTGTAAAGGTTTGAAAATTACAAACCAGTGGTAACTCTAAAGGATGAGACGTAAGCCCTGGTAGTCCTGAGGTGATTCTGGGAAGCAAGGGGGTGGAAATGGGAAGATGTCCCTTCTAAGTACACAGGAGATGATCAGGCTCTCACATGTGCTGCACACCTTGCACAACCCTAATCTACTCACTCGTCAACATTACTGCGAGCACTTCTGTTCCTTCCATCCTCTGCTTCCACTACATGGCCGACTTAGTTTTCTCCTCCCTGGGCAGAGGAAAAGCCAGGATTTCCTCAGATGACATTATTCAAGTCTTTCTGGATACTGTATCAGGAACTGCCAGCAAGCAATAGTGTGAAAGAGTTATTTAACGAGTTACAAAGGAAAACCTCTCTGCATGTGATTTTGTAACTGCTGGCAAGAGGGAAGGGGCCTCCACAGCCAGAGTTTTAAGGACAAAACTGTAGAGCAGATGTGGTAACTCTGCTCAGGCCAGGATCTGAGATGAAAAGCAGGAGGCTGTGCTGGCAGCAGGTGCAATGCTTCCCCCTCTAGCCCCATAACCTAAATCCAACAGGGAAGAGGCTACATTCCAGCTGCGTTCACTGCAGGTGTGACATCACAGAGGAGATTCCAAGACTTTCACTCCAGTCTATGTCCAAAGGATGACAAGACTCCATTTGGTACTTGTCTCAAACCTCCTTGTATTCTACTAGACATGTGTAACATTACAGCAATGGAATAGATCAGGAATAAATAGATTTTCTTTTCTAAAAGTTCTCCTGAGCAGTTTGACATTGAGAAATGCTGCAGGTCCACCCGGCATGGTGTGTAAGGGCCAACCACTGATGTAAGTACAAACCCTCCCTGCATCCTCCAGGTAGGACCACTCAGGATCAGGAAAGAGGAAGAGGAGGAGGAAAAGAAGGAGGAGGCAGCCGGGGACCATCATTGGCACTGTCGGTAGTCGCTGAACGGGGGTGGCTGGAGCTGGGATGGATCCTCTGACAACTGTGGGCCTGGAGCAGGGACAGGGAAAAGGCAAATAAATACCAAAAGGCAGGAGATTCTTCCTATTAACAGAGTTCACAGCTGGTTTGTTTATATAAATCCCTCTTAAAATTAATCATAAATCCTGGAATTATTTGGGTTTCATAAAAAGTTTCAAAAGTTGCATAGAATCCCAGACTGGTTTGTGTTGGAAGAGACCTCGAAGCTTATCCAATTCCACCCTGTGCCATGGGCAGGGACACCTTCCACTAGCCTAGGTTGCTCCAAGCCCTGTCCAACCTGGCCATAGCGCAGCCACAGCTTCTCTGGGCGACCTGGGCCAGGGCCTCCCCATCCTCACAGGGAAGAATTTCTTCCCAATATCCCATCTAACCTTGCCCTCTGGAAGTGGGAAGCCATTCCCCCTTGTGCTGTGACTCTTGGCCCTTGTCCAAGTCCCTCTTAGCTCTCTTTTAGGAAAAGTACGCTGTGCAAGCTGCTCCGAAGACAAACCACTTCTCTGCAAGCTTCATAGAATCATGGAATTGTGGAATGGTTTGGGTTGGAAGGGACCTTAAAGCTCATCTTGTTCCACCCCTTGCCATGGGCAGGGACACCTTGCACTAGACAAGGTTTTCTAACAAAAAAATGAATCAAAGCAGTGAGAGGGAAACCTTCCCAGTCATACAAAGGAGCTGGAAACTTGCACATTAGTGCCTTTGAGGTGACCTTGGCCCCCCTGGAAAGGTTTAACCACAGTGACTTGCCGGACAATAAAGCAACCAATGAAATGAAACAAGTGTGGAGTCAGCTTCCTGATCCACTGCCTGCTGCTGGAGGGAGCAACACAGCTGTAGTGGGACGATCCAGAGAGAATTAATTGTCATGGACAGATGATACACTTTCTCCAAGGCAGATTAATTTTCAAGCATCTTGAAAGAACAGAAATAGTCATAGTTTAGGCTGGATGAAGAATATTGGTGAACAAACCCAGGAGAGGATTCCCTTGGGAATTAGTGACCTGCTACTCATCCAACACCAGTGGTTTGTGTTCTACCCAAAATAAGGTGGAGCATTTCTCCTATGAGGAAAGGCTGGAAGAGCTGGCAATGTTAAGCCTGGAGAGGAGAAGGCTCTGAGGAGACCTTAGAGCTCCTTCCAGTGCCTAAAGGGACTCCAAGAGAGCTGGAGAGGGACTTTGCACAAGGGCCTGGAGTCACAGGACAAAGGGGAATGGCTTTCCACTGACAGAGGGCAGGGTTATATGGAATATTGGGATAGAATTCCTCCCTGTGAAAGTGGTGAGGCCCTGGCTCAGGTTGCCCAGAGAAGCTGTGGCTGCCCCAGCCCTGGAAGTTTCCAAGGCCAGGTTGGATGGGGCTTGGAGCAACCTGGGATAGTGGAAGGTTGTCCCTACCTATGGCAGGAGGTAGAATGAGATGGGCTTTGAGGTCCCTGCCACCCCAAACCAGTCTGGGATTCTGTGACAGATATATTTAGGATTTTCCACAGGAAGCATTCACACAACAGTTTCTGACTCAGTGAGAGCTCTGCTTGCATTTTACTTGGGAAAGAAAAAAGGGATGTAGATAGTGAAGCAGTTTAGAAGATAATCACCACCACCCTTTTTGGAAAATGTGTATCTGTATCTGACAGGTCTTCATCCTCTCATTTACCCCAGAGTTCCCCACACAGACCACGGCCTGCCAGAACCACCCCTCTTTTCCACAACTTGCTGCCTGCCATTCCCTCAAACCATTGTGTCCCACCCCTGAGTAAAACCCTTCTGGCACCATGTGCCAGGTGTGTGGCATAAGCCAGGGACAGCAGGGACATCCATGCTCTCAGCCATGCCACCTCCAGTCTTCCAGTGGGAAGCAGCTGGTGATAATCTAGTGTCATCAGCACCTGCAAGTCCTCCTTGGCTTTCCACAGCCTCAGGAGCTGGCAGGACAGTGTAGATTCACTCTAGGATAAGAAGATGACTGCCAGAGGCACATCAGCAAAGCAAATCCTTGTAACATCCTCTGCTGGCTCCTTACCATTTGGGAACTGTGTGGAGGCAAATCTTGTCAGCAGAATTCCAGCTCCTTCAATCAGGGCCAGGAGAATTCCTCCCATTGCAGCAGATCCAACCATGGCGACAGGACCATCTGGAAATGAAAAGCACAAACCAACACTTTTAATTTCTTTGCTACATGTTCTAACATGTAGCATCTAACATCCATTGAAGCCCATGATGGTTTGGGTTGAAAGGGACCCTAAAGATAATTTCATTCCACCCTCTGCCATGGGCAGGGACACCTTCCATTTTCCAAGCCTCATCCAAACTGGCCTTGGAAACTTCCAGGGATGGGACAGCCACAGCTGCTCTAGGCAACCTGTGCCAGGGCCACACCACCCTCTTCATGCCTTAATCTCTCCTAAAGCAGACTCAGAGCAGTAATTTTGCATTCATTAAGCTGCATTAAAGGATAATTACTTGGCAACTCTCCCCGCTCTCCCTTCAAGGAACACCAGGGAGCCTGATTATTACTTTCCTAAGCACAGGAGAAAAGTTTCAGATTGTTTTTCAGCGTCTGAGACAGCAAATTCCAATTTGAGTGCCATAGACTGTTGCTTTGCTATAACAAAGCAAAATTCCAATTTGGGTGTCACAGACTATTGCTTTGCTATAACAGTGAGAACTGTACATTTAGAGAATAGGAGGTTTTCAACTGATATCCCCAGTTTCTTACTTCTTGCAGCTAAAATGGCTCCAGTCAGGGCTCCGCTCGTGATGGAATTCCAGGGATCTTCCTTCCCTCTCATCCTGACCATACTGCAGTCAATCATGGAGAAGAGACCTCCCCAGACAGCAAAGCTCCCTGTTCCAAATCAAACCAAAGCCACTCTGGAGAGAGCAGACAAGCTATCTCTTGTGCTGCACAAGAGATGCTGTGGTGTTACTGTGCTCCCTTTCAGACATGAAGTAAATTCAAACTCATAAAGAGCCAAATACAGGTTAAAACAATACAGGAAAATTTCCAACTTGATATGTCATTATCCCCCTCTCCCTCCACTTTATACATCATCTCATAATCTACAATTAACTACAGAAAATCTATCAAACTGTGACTATAACAGAACTTTCATCCTAACAAATTCAGATTAGCTAAGGGAATTTCCAGATTTATCCCTTTTTAACATATTTCCTCACAGGCAATGATGCAGAGTCATGTCACACCTTAGATCTCGCCCAACCGTGCTCCTGTGGCTTCAGGAGCTCGGCATCTTACAGCACATGCAGGGACACCCCCAAGTTCTACTTTTGATTCAAGCTGGATCACTTCTTATAATGAGTTAGTTTTATCTTAACCCCCTGCACACCATGAAGAGGCTCCAGGGAGCTCTGCTGTTTAAGGTATGACCAGTTATTACTGCTGGCTTATCACTCCAGGAACACAGACTCCCCAACCAAACTCATTTTGGATAGATCAGAACTGTATTTACCCATTGCTTGGGCCAAGAAACCTGCTGAGACTCAGCTCAGGTGTCAGTGCAACTGCACCATGTTACATTTCCAAACTCTGTTATCTACCAACAGTCAATTCTGTGCAACAAAACCCCAAAATTCATTACCTCCCAGCTGTGGAGCTCTGGTTTTAATGGCTGTCAAACTGCCCCGCAGCCGGTGGTTTACACCCTAAAATAAGAGAATTTCGTTAAAATAAACCAGTCAAATCTTACAGCCAAGCTGAGTCTATATTGCAAAAACTTGCCACAGGCCCAACACACTTCTGAGCCCCCTCAGCAGCTGTGAGGAGCTGAGACAAAGTGTGCTTTACACCTGTTTCACTATTTATCACTCCCATACAATATTCCTGTCAGGTACAGATGGAAACTAAAGTCACCAGGCAGGAAACAATTTGGGTTCACGTCTGAGAGGCCTAGTGGGACTGAGGGAGGCATTACAGTAACATATTAGCAGGATAAGCAGTGATTTTTCATATGTATAATTTTTTCTTCCTATCTGATGGGCAAACCCACTAGCTGTCCTACTGTAGGAGCTCCAGTTGGTTTAGACGGTCGAGATGGCTAGAGATGAGAGATCTCTGAGGTTAGGTCTTAGAGCATATAGTTTATTACGACGGGCGTGGATGCAGCGGCCCTGCTTGGAGCTGCCAGCTGCAGCTCGAAGCAGACCAGAAAAGTAAGAAAGCAAGAGAAGCAAAGGTAAGAGCAAGAGAGAGTAAGGGCAAGAAAAAGTGGGAGAAGTAGTAGAAGTAGTAGGAGAAGAAGGAAAAGTAGCAGTAGTAGAAGAAGTAGTGGTAGTAGAAGAAGTAGGAGAAGTAGTACGAGGTTCTCGTTTACAATACAATAAATCTTCTTCTGTGTTGAATATTCTAATTTCCACTAACCAATCTAGTACAAGATACAAATCCTATATCATTTACATACAGCCTATAAGAATTGTTACATTACCATACTGCATTACATTTTAAACTCTAGAAACTCCTCTTTGGACCCCTGCTGCCAAGCCAGCAGGGTCTGCTCTGACCCTTGGAGCTGTCTGCAAGCAGAGGGGATTGTTCAACAGAGAGGGGATTACCTTCTGCTGGCCATACCACTGTTTTCCAGTTGTTCAGTAACTAAGGCTTGGTATCTCAAAGCTTGCTTTCATTTCAATCTCACTGATAGTTTCCATATTCTCATGCATCTTTTGCCAGGCAATCATATTTGTAAGGCTTTCCTCTTTCATCTTCCCCAACATCCTACCTTCAGTCATTCCTGCAGGTGGAATATGTAGTCCTTGTCTTTGTAGCCAAGAGAAGCAAAGTCATGCTGAGCCTTCCAGAGTCCAACACATATCACCCACAACCCCACAGAACAATTACACATTTTCCCACACTTTAACACAGTTTAAAGAATATCCACCAAGGGTTTTTTTCCTTGTTACAATCACTCAGAAGTGGGGATAGGTATATTTAGCAACTCTTAAGCAAAATTAAGAATCTAATTAAGCATACAGTCCTTTTCAAGTGATGTGTCTGCAGGATCTGACTAGTTTGGAAACATTTATTTATTAAACCCACCTCAAACCAAGAGCTTATTGTCAGAGTAACATCAAAATCACCTTTTATATGAAGTCAGGGAAATTTTAGAACAAATGTTCAAGCAGCAATTGGATCTTAATTTATCAAATGTCTCTGCAATGGGTTTATAGTCAAAATTTTACAGCAGATATCCCAAAAGTGAAAATCGACTTGCATCAGCAAAACTTCACTTCCATGTTTACTCACTCCTGCACTGAAACCAAACCTGAGCATTAAAATATCAAGTTAACAAAAAGGGCAATTATTAAATAAGAGATTAATTAAAGAAAATTATACCCTTTAATATAAATCTGAAGGAGAAAAAGATTGGTTTTTTGAGTTGTTCCACGTTTTAAAAGAAAGGGAGAGGCCAGGAGAGGAAGGAGAGCCCAGGCTTCATGTCCCTCCATGCAGACAGAACCACAGGCCAAGATGGATCTTTCCTGCTGCACTTCCCCATCCTGAGGGAAACGTTCATCAGTTAGGGAGAAACAAGCTACTAGTGTTCTATTGCGGCCACCAGAGCAAATGGGGAAGCAGCAATTTTATCCCAAAAGATGAAGAACCCCCACAAATCTTGAGCCAGGACAGATTCTCATGGTCTGGATTAACAATGTACAGGTCTTTAACAAGTCCTGCTCCCTGCATAGGGATTTATTTTCCTTCCCCTTCACTGCCATGCTCCCTGGGGAAGGACAGTGGAGGCACGACTGCACTCAATGCACCTTCAGAGGACTTTACTCACCACTGGGGAATTTCGGAAGCCTTTGATAGCCTGGAAAATGCCCCCTCCAATGGCCCCCATGGTGAAGGCCCCTCCACAGTCATCCACTATCCGCCAGGGACTGGAAAGAAAAACAGAGATGAAAATATGAAATCCTATCATGTTAAACCATGTAAGTGAGTGGGACGGATCCAGCACTTCGGCATTGGTATAACTGGGGTGAAGATTGAGCCTGGTGGCTATACTGTCTCACATCCAGCTCACTGAACAGGCAGCAACAAAAAACAAGAATATTACAGCAAAACAAACTCAACCTTAGCCAGAGTCTCCTGGCCCACTTCCCTCAAGGGGAAAGTACCAAATATACAGAAATGCCTGAACTCCTCACACAAGGCAGAGAGACATACTTCCATCATGGAAAACTCCTGCAGAATTCCAGTTCTGCCCTACTTACATAGTGTAAATAGCTTTAAACTCCCTGATTTCATTTTTCTCTTGACCTACAGAGAACTGAGGTAGCAAATTCCATGAGACTCAGCTCCCAGTTGGCACAAAACATGTTTTCTTGAATCACTCACCCTTTCCATTAGTTCTGCTTATTTAAGTGAGACTTCAAAGTCATTTTGCTGAGCTGGAAAGGTCTTTCCTGATGCATCCTGGATCTCTGAACTCCATTCAAACAAAACAGAGATCTCCTCAGAGGTATAATAGCCACAATTTCTGCACCAACACCACAGAGCAGCCAGGAAAACCTTGCACAGAAGCACCTTCCTGCAGCACAGGCTGTCAGCACCTGCCAGGGGAGCCTTAATTTGGGGTTCAGAACCTCTGCCAAGAACTGTAGCCTCGCAACCCTACATCAAACTCCTAAATTAGGTGAGCTTTAAGATGCCATTAACTTCTGTTGTCACAGTGGGTAATTTCAGAGCATAAAATAACAAAATCATTTGGTTTCTTTCATCTTGTATTGAGATCTTCAAGCCAAGCACTCATGTGATTTAACTCCTGCACTGCCAATAATCAGAAAATGCAAAACTCAGCCTACAACAGCAAGCAGGTCACAAATCTGAGCACCATGGCAAGCTCAGTGTTTTTGTCAGGCAGGAGCATGAATGAGCATTTCCAATTTCACTCAGAATGCCATGTTTCTGTTCCTGAGGATCCCCCACAGCTTCCAGCTCCTGCACATGAGGACATCATCCCTGATCTGTCACGTCCCCACCTTACAGACCTCCTCTAGTGAGGGGTGACAAACCTCCCTCACTGTGCTGCAGGATTTGCCACAAGGTGTTTTCTTCCTGAAAAAAGTATCTCTAATTTGCAGTCCCTCCTCCTGCACTTTCTCCCAGGCTCCTCATGTTCACCACCTACTTCCAAACCTCCTCCTCCGCAGCCAGCCCTGCCTCCAGCCCAAGGAGACTCCTGTGTGCACAGGTCACGCTCAGTGTTGACTTCGCTTTTGTACCTTGGATTGCTGGGTTGTTCCCAAGGCACCAGGACCCCACTCAAATGTCACCACTGAGTGTCCTCAGTGACAGCCACATCCAGGTCCCAAATCCACATGGCCTCAGGAAGCAGGGGGGTGTATTTTATCCTTCTGTCTGCCCTGCCTGCACATGGTCTGATCTCACTACAACCCCCTCAGCCCTAACTGCATTCAACAATTCAACAGTTTATTTTCCTTCTGCTCTTTCCTGCATCAGGAAAAGGCTTGAGGCACACTCTTGTCCAAGATGTCAAGATGAAAAGCAACTCAAGTCTTTCTTCTCAGGGATTTTTTGTTGTTTTGTTCTCACATCTCCTGTGCAGATTTTGATCTCCTCTGTTATGAATAAAACACCCCAACTCTCTCCCTTTGTTAACTCTGTAAGAATGATCTCATTAAAAGTCTTTTTGGAAATCTAAATGGATTATGTAAAGTGGGCTTCCCTTACTCACAAAGTCAAGGAATTCCAATCTACAAATCATGGCTGCTTTTTCCTGAAGCATTGTTAATGAGACCCCAATCATGGAATGCTTCCCTCTTTAACCTCATTAGCTGTTACCTTCGGGGTTCTTAATTTTCCTTTAAAACTACTCTTCAAGCTTTTGTGAGCAGCTTTTAAATGAGAGAACCTCTTCGATCCCAGCACAGCCAGCCCGTGTGTCAGCTCCTCCAAACTCTCTCAGAGCTGACACAAAATACCCCCAGCCCTGGCGCTGCTTGACCTCATAAAGAATTGGAGAAGAAGAAAAGAGATTATTCCATTGTTAAGCTGGCACTTATCTACAAGCATAACATTACTGTTAATTGTTTCCCTGACTCTGAGGGGAGCCCTGGCTGTAGGGAAATGACAGGTGGCTAAGATCAGGTTCCTGCTCCTGATGGCACCAGAGATTGCTCAGAGATGAGGAGAGCAGACGGCAAGACTTCACTTTTCCCAGGGCTCCGGGGCAGCCACACACCAGCTCTGGCTGCCTGGGAGAGGGGTGAGTCCTCCCTCCAAGCCCCACAGCACCCTGCAGCTCTCCTGACAGCTGGAAAACCACTGGAATCAGAGACCACCACACTTTAAATGAACAAAGGGGCCTTTTCTCTGTGCCAACGGCTCACAGGGAACCAGCCTGACCCCACGATAGCAGGTCCTGGGGGTTGGATAACAGGGGGACCATAGGGTGATCAGCAGCAAAGGCGCCAGAACAATGGGGGACACGAACAGCCCCACATGGCTTGGCAACAAAACATCCGTACTGCAAAGCATTAAGGACACAGCTTCAAGCTGTGCCTGGGGAGGGTCAGGTTGGATATCAGGAGGAATTTCTCCACAGAAAGGACTGTCAGGCTTTGGAAGGGGCTGCCCAGGGAGGTGGTGGAATCCCCATCTCTGAAGGTGTTCAAGGAATGACTAGACATGGCATTCAGTGCTTTGGTCTGGTTGACAAGGTGAGGATGGGTCACAGATTGGACTTGATGGTCTGAGAGGTCTTTTCCAACCTCAGTAAATCTGGGATTACCTGGAGCCCACAGCAATCTATTAATAAATACTATTTACTTTGCTCATGTCCCAGACTTTATGCTGTGAAAAGGGAGGGGTGACATGGACAAACTTAACACGTCAGCACAGCAACCTGCAAATTTTGGGAAAAGCCTCATGAACAGTCACAGGTCTCTGTCTGCAAAGGTGAGCAGAATCTCAGGATGGTTTGGGCTGTAAAAGACCTTAAAGTTCATCCCATTCCAACCCCTACCTTAGGCAGGGACACCTTCCACTATCCCAGGGTGCTCCAAGCCCCATCTAACCTGGCCTTGGACACTGCCAGGGATGGGGCAGCCACAGCTTCTCTGGGCAACCTGGGCCAAAGCCTCACCACCCTCATAGAGAAGAATTTTTTCCCACTATCCTATCTAACCCTGTCCTCTGGCAGTGTGAAGCCATTACCCCCTTTCCTGTCTGTGACTCCAGGCCCTTGTCCCAAGTCCCTCTCCATGCTCTGCCCAGGATCCAGTAACCCTGCACCTGAGTTTGCATTTAATCCTTTTTTTACTACAAATACAACCTTTGACTTGCAACCAATGTGGCTGTGTAGGTCTACAAAGACAGTGCTGAACAGTGACAGGATTCAGACACTGCCAGCTTAGCACAGAGGAGGGCCAGGCTAGGCTTATGGAAATGGAGAGGGAGAGAGGCAGGGCCACTGGGGGTGTGAGGGGAGCCTGGGAGGGCCAAGGATGAGGGAGGACTTGGGGGTGACGGGGAGACTGAGGATGAATTAAGGGTGAGAGAAGGCTGAGTAGAGGGTGGGGGAGGCTGAGGATGGAGAAGACTGAGGATGAGGGAGAGAACTGAGAAAGAATTAAGGGTGAGAAAAGGCTGAGTGGGGCATAGGGGAGGCTGAGAGTGAGGGGGGCTGTAGATGAAGGAAGGCTGAGATGGGGGGCTGAAGATGGAGCTGAGGATCGGGGGGGCTTTGGATGAGAGGATGAGGGGACTGAGATGGTGGAGGAGGATGAAGCGAGGACTGAGCATTGGAGGGGCTGTAGATCGGGGGAGACATGAGGCGAGCTGAGAATGAGGGGGGACTGAGGATGGATGCTCTGAGAACGACGAAAGGATTGAGGATGAGGAGCGGAGCTGAAGGGGAGGAGCCTGTGAATGAGGGAGGGACTGAGAATGTGAGGAGCTGAGGAAAAGGGAGAATTGAAGTTAGGGAGGCCGATGATGAGAGGCTGAGGCCGAGGGGGGCTGAGGATGAGGAGGCACTAAGGATAAGGGAAGGCTAGAAGGGAAGCTGAGAATGAGGGACCGAGGTGGGGCTGCGAATAAGGGGGTGCTGAAGGACCAAGCGTGGGACCGTCACTGCAGCGCCCACCGCCCCCGGAGGCGCATGAGCGGCGCAGGTCGCAGGGCCCCGCCAGCTCCTCGTCGCTCCGGGAGGCCGCGCGGGGCTCGGTAGCGGTGGGGTTTGGCTGCCCAGGTCCCGAGCGGGCACCGCGGCACGGCCGCCGCCGCCTCCTCCCTCAGGGGGCCTCACCAAGGTCAACCCCGCCCCCCCGATGGGGAGCGGCCCCGGGGCGCGCCCGCACCGCTCCTCCGCCTCTTCCCGGCGCTCGCAGATCCCGATCCCGATCCCGATCCCGATCCCGAGCCCGATCCCGATCCCGATCCCGGCCCAGCCCCGCTCCGCTCCCCTCACCAGGGCTCGCGAGCGTACTCCTCCATCTTGCCCGGTCCCACCACCTCCCCGCACGCGATTGGCTGCGGCGGCTCCGCGCCGGCCAATGGCAGCAGAGGGCGGGACAAGACGTGGGCTGGGGCGGTGTCTGCGCGTGCGCCATGCCCCGTCCCCGTCCCCGTCCCCGGCGCGGATTGACAGGCGCCGTGATGGTGGAGGTGTCGCCGGGCCACGCGGGGAGGAATCGCAGAGCGCGGGATCCGTTGGGTGGGACGGACTTAAATTCCATCCGGTGGCACGCCCTGCCATGGGTAGGGACACTTTCCGCTATCCCAGGGCGCCCCTAGCCCCGGCCAACGTGACCTTGGACGTTTCCACGCACGGGGCAGCCACAGCTTCTCCGGGCAGCCTGGGCCAGAGCCTCACAACCCTCACAGCGAGAGGAATTCCTTCCCAATATCCCATGTAACTCTTTGTCCGTGGGAAGCCCTTTGTCCTGTCACTCCAGGCTCTTGTCCAAAGTCCCTCTCCAGCTCTTTTAGGAACAGTACCTGTGCAAGCTGCTCCAGGGACAAACTACTCTGCTCCAAATTTCATGTAATCATGGAGTGGTTCGGGTTTGAAGTGACCTTAAATCTCATCCCGTTCCACCCCCTGCCATGGGCAGGAACATCTTCCACTAGACCAGGTTGCTCCAAGCCCTGTCCAACTTGGCCAACAACGTCAGGGTCCAAGCCCATGTCATTCCTGATGCTGCTGCATGAGCTGGGCCAACCTCACATGTCGCAGGGCATGCTCCTATGGTTCTGTATATAGCTGGGATTTGACATCCCTATGACCAGGTCAGTTCCCTGGCCAGGCAGAGCTGGAATCCAGAGAACAGCATGTGTGCTGGCAGGAGATTCCCAGGCAGCTTGCAAAGCTGTGGGCACAAGATGAGGGTGTTCCCTTTTGTCCCATCACTTGTTCCCTGGAAAGCAGAGCCCTACCCCCACCCAGCTCCACCCTCCTGTCAGGGAGTTGTGGAGAATGACAAGGTCCCCCCTCAGCCTCCTTTTCTGCCCTGGAGCCTTGGCCCACCCAGTGGTTTTCAGCTACTCTAAGTTGTAAATTGTGTATTCTTTTCTACTCCTAATTTAACATTACACACTCTGCTCTCCTGTAGGGGCAGCAAGTCATTCGGCAGCAAAAACTGAATGCAAAACAGGTTGTTCTCCAAGGACTTAATTGTTTTAATAAATAATGGGCTGAAGAACCATGAAGGAGCTAGAATGCTCCTGCTGTGTTGGATTTTGATGCTTTAAAAGACTCCTAGGGTTTCACAAACAGGTGTGTTTGGCCTCATTTAAGGTAGGGGGTGGGGGTCATGCAATTTTGGAGATTCCTGGGAGGTGGTATTGTGGCTTCTGCTTTGGCCAAGAAGGGGAGATTTCCCAAGTAGGAAATCTCGGTCTCTCTCAGCCACTGGAGCAACTGTCCCCACTTCTGTGTCCTCTGGCACTGCTGTGACTTCATCCCCCTGTGCAGGGCAGTGGTGAGGCAAGAGCTCCAATCCTGGGGTCATTTCTGGGCCCCTCAATTTGGGAAGGACATTGAGGGGCTGGAGCATGTCCAGAGAAGGGAATGGAGCTGGAGAAGGGTCTGGAGCACCAGGAGCGGCTGAGGGAGCTGGGGGGCTCAGCCGGGAGAAAGGGAGGCTCAGGGAGGACCTGCACTCTCCAAAACTCCCTGACAGAAGAGTGCAGCTGGGGTCCAGGGGGAAGAGAAGGGGGTGTCAGGCTCTGCTCCCAGGGAACAAGGGACAGGACAAGAGCAAACGGCCTCAAGCTGGGCCAGGGGAGGTTCACTTTGGATACTGGGGGAAATTTCTTCCTGGAAAGGTTGGTCAGGCCCTGGCACAGCTGACCAGGGCAGTGGTGTAATCACTATCCCTGGTGGGATTTAAAAAACATATGGACGTGGCACGTGCGGACATGGGTTAGTGATGGCCTTGGCAGTGCTAGGGGAACTTAGAGAGCTTTTCCAAACTCAACAATTCCATTATTTTGCAACTGCTCCCATACTGGTCCAACCCTTCTCAGCGTGGCAATTCTTTGCTGTAGCCCTTATCCTTTCTCCTAACGAGTGGTAGGTTAATTAAATCAGGCCGAATGGTCATTCTGGTCCCACCTCACACAAGCTGTGGGAAAGCTAGTGAAACATAGTGAGTCCATGAGGTGCAGGAGCTTCAGCATCACCCAAGGGACCTGGTGGCACCCTCAGACAGGCTCAGGGAAGATATCCAAGGGCTTTCTGGGATTTCTGATTTTCCCCACAGCCAGGATTTGGTTTGTTTCCCAAAATATATAGTCTTCTCCACTCTTGCTGTGATGTGAGCATGTGTCTGGAGAGGAGGTTTTGGATAAAGATGCATCGGGTTTGGGAGAGAAGCAATTTCTCTCACTGGCCACAAGACACCCACTGCCTGTTGTGGCTGGGCAGGGAAATGTCACTCTTCAGTGAACAGCTTAGAAAATTATAAAAAGATCCGTTTTTCAACCTCTCCTCCTGCAGGCTCTGAAGGAAAGGGAAAGAAAACAGGCTAGAGGAATCCATCTAAAGTTTAGCTGTCCTTTTTCAGCTAATAGGGAAGAATAAAGGCAGATGGATGGTCCCAGGTGGTGATGAGAGAAGTGGCGGCACAGAAAGCTTTCTCAGCTCTGCCAGAGTTTGTAAATATGCCTGGGAAAACTGCTTAATCTGCCTCTGTCTCTGTCCCTCCTCTCTAATGGCTTGTTGTGGTGCTTCAAAGCCAGTGGTTTGGAAATACTCATTAGTGCCCTTCAGGTGTTGTTTGCTATGGAGATGGGATCCCGATAAACCCAGGACTGATGGACTCAGAGCTGCCAAGAGCTCCTGTGTGCCAAACCATACTGTATCCCACTGCTCTGAACCACACAGGGCCTGGACCATCTCTCTGATGAGGAGAGACTGGAGGAGCTGGGCCTGGTTAGTCCAGGGAACAAGAGGGGATCTCATCAAGCCAAACAAATATCTCCAAGGGATGTCAGAGGATAGTGCCAGACTCTTTTCAGTGGTGCCCAGTGACAGGATGAGAACCAATCGCCATAAACTAAACCACAAGAAGTTCTACCTCAACATGAGGAAGAACTTCTTTCTGTGGAGGAGGGCAGAGCACTGGAACAGCTGCCCAGGGAGGATGTGGAGTGTCCTTCTCTGGAAATACTCCAAACCCACCTGAAAGTGTTCCTGTGTCACCAGGTGACCCTGTCCGGGCAAGGGGGTCAGACTGGATGATCTCCAGAGGTCCCTTCCTGCCCCAAAAATTCTGGGATTCTGGGATTCTGTACTTCCCTATTCCATACTGTGGTGGTTGGAACCAGCTCCAGAGCATGGCCCAAGTGTCCCCAAACACATGCCCAGTCCCAGTTATTGGTAGCCCATGAAGTACCAGTCAGTGCAGACATATCCAGAGCTCCTCTTATTCTGGAGTGAAAACACAAAATTTCTTTCTGGTGTTTTCTTTCTACAGCCCCAAGAACCCTATGTAATTCTGTCTAACAGAACTGTGCCAATATCCCAGTTAAAAAGGGCTGTGTGACGGCCAAGATAAATCACAGTGAGACCATCCACTCTAAACGATGTCAAGTTTGGGGTGTCTTCTGCTTCTCTCCCAGATTTTCTGCTAATGTAGGAATATTTCCCCACAAAACTATGCTCTGTGCTACCTCTCCCCGGCTCTGCAGTGCAGGGGGGGAGTGTGCAGCAGTGGACTCCTGGATCAGGAAAGGATGGGTGATACTTCAGGAGAAACTTGGAGTCTCCCAGGCCACATTCACAACTTATTAGGGAATTTGGTGTGTGGTACTTCTCATCACAAGAATCAAAGTTCAGGAATGACAAAATAGAGATTTTATCAAGGTGTTGATAGTGATTTTATTCTGTTGAAAACCAATTTACAACATGGTACAGTTTGCAATTATTTACTATGAAGGAAAGGCAGACAGATAAAATTCCAGATTTCTCTTTTAAGTAGAAGGATTCGTTCTCTGGTTTAGCATTGCAGATTGTCCCTGAGGCTGTCTACATGTCCTGTCCCTGGAGCCAGGGGTGGCACACCTGGGAATGCTTGGATTGTTCCAAGAAGAGGAAGGCAAAAAGATGTGATTCCTCACTACCTTCTTGTTGTGCGCTTTCCAGTTGGGAAATTAACTTCCAGTTTGTTGCTCATCTCTTACAAGCACTTGATGACTGAGCACAACAACACCATAGAAATACTGGAGGGTTGGACACTTATAGAACAGCATAATGGAGTTGCTTAGGTTGGAAAAGCCTTCTAAGATCATCAAATCTGACTGTTTCCCCAGAACTACCACTAACCCAGTAAATTCCTCCAGGGATGGGGACTCCACCACTACCCTGGGCAGCTGTGCCAGGACTGAGCAATCCTTTCAGGGAAGAATTTTTCCCAATATCCAACCTAAACCTCTGCTGGTGCAACTTGAGGCCATTTCCTTTTGTCCTGTCTCTCGTTCCCTGGGAGCAGACCCTGACACCCACCGAGGTCCACCCTCCTGTCAGTTAATTTCTTCCACCCCCAGACTCTGTAACTCAAATTTCTCTTCCAAAACACACAGTGTTAAAACATTTCCAGCCTTGTACCCTGAAAAGTGACCAGGCAGGACCTTAGAGATATCCAGGGCTGTATTAAGGTGGAACAAACAAGACACTCATTTGGTTTCTTCAGGCAAAGACAACACCAAATGGACACCAAACACTAAATTCACGGTGGTTTCTGTTGCCCTGAGCACTGTCACAGCTGTGGCAGTGTTGGGGGAAGGAGAGTCAAGGAAGATGGAGAGAAACTTTTCATCAGGAACTGGAGTGACAGGACAAGGGAGAATGGCTTCCCAATGCCAGAGGGCAGGGTTAGATGGGATATTGGGATGAAATTGTTCCCTGTGAGAGTGGGGAGGCCCTGGAAGGGTGCCCAGAGAAGCTGTGGCTGCCCCATCCCTGGAAGTGTTCAAGGCCAGGTTGGATGGGGCTTGGAGCCACCTGGAATAGTGGAAGGTGTCCCTTCCCATGGTACAGGTTGGAACAGGGTGAGCTTTAACGTCCTTTCCAACCCAAACCATTCCATGATTATGTGTCTGAGGCCAGCTGGGGAAGAGAATGGCTGTGTCCCTCCCTGTGGAAGTGAGCACCAAGACCAGGGTTGCAGGATCAGGGAAACAGAAGTGATGGGGATGGAATCCAGCATGGCAATGTTTAAGTTTGTGCACTTGGAAACTAAACCCAACAGTTTCCTCTACAATCTGGAAAAACTCTCAGCCATGCTGGTGAATCATAGGAAGGATATGAGCAGGACCTGGGCACTGCAGCACTGGAGATAAAGGAAATTCTGGAATGCACCAAGAATGTACATTTCAGATCAGGATGGGGAATGTCTAGTTTGTTACACATGGCCCTAGGAGACTCACCTGGAGCACCCAGTGCCTGTGTGCAAAATGGGATCTGGCCAGGAAGACAGGCAGAGGAGGTGATTAGGCTGGGGAAAATCCTAGAGGAGCTTGTTTTGTCAAAAAAGACCAAAGGGCTCCTTGCTTGGATAAGCAGAGAGAGGCCTGGGAGCAGGCTGTAAATATTAGGAGGACGATAAAGGATGAAGAAAACCAGGATGAAGCTGGCAGGATAACAAATGGGTACAAAATGCTGGACATGGGGTAAAGCTGCCTGGAAACTTGGAGAGAAAAGCCTGTCTCCAGTCCCTGCGGGAGAACTCCCACGTGCCAGTAAAGCTTCTATATGGGTTAGGGAAACAGAAAGTTGATGCCACCAGCCAAAGCCCAGGCTTAGGACACTGCCTGGACCAGGAGCAGGGGAGACTCAGGAATTCGATCTGTGCAGAAGGAGGGATGTCTTCGGGGCTTGGCAAGGGGAAGTGGGAGCGTGTGAGGAAAAGCAGCTGCAGGAACAGACCTTCAGGCTCTGGGGGTCGGTAGGAGCGCTGACAATCTCCAGGAGGTCAGATCTACAGAGCCGGGAGCACTCACTAGTTGCTGCCTCCATCTCTCCAATGAAACCAGTCTGCCTCAACACCACCACCTCCACCTCTTTCCCGAGGGACCGAGCGCGTCGGCTAATGGCACCGATCCCATACTGCAGCGGGATAAAGAGGAAAACTTCCTCTGGAGTGGGTGCTTCCTTGCCGATTTTAGCCAAGAGCTGTCACTGACACAGCAGAGGCTCCCCCTATTCCTTTGTAGCCATGCTGCCCACTTTAGTAGCCCCCCAGCCCCCATGGCACAGGCTGGGGCTGCCTCCTCCACCTCCCATCCCCGGCCTGCTGGCTGGTGCATTTTTTCCTGTTTTCTCACTGGGTTGGCCCATTGCCTTTAAAAGGCGAAATGCTTCGGACTAAATTTGGTCATGTAGCTCTGCATGGTTCCCTGGAATGTCCTCGGGTTTCAGGCTCCTCTGATAGCACCATTCCCCGCCTCCTGCCGGGCTCTATTGGCTTCCCAGGGCCCGAACCGCCACTAGATCCTGTTATTGGCCAACTCTTGGACAGAGGGGTGTCCCCTCTGGATAACCACCGTATCCCGGCTTGGAGAGCTGCTGAGATTTAACACTTCAGCACTTGCTGCGGCTCGGAAAGCAGCCTTGGAGCTTCGGCTTCTTTTTTCCTCCTGCTTTGGGTACCACACAACCGCCACCGTGTCTCGCCAGCGAGCCAAGATGTCCAAAGTGGCCAAATACCGGCGACAAGTTAGTGAAGATCCAGATATAGACAATTTATTGTCTACTTTGTCTCCAGAGGAGATGGAGGAGCTGGAAAAGGAGCTGGATGTGGTGGAAGCGGACGGGAGCATCCCTGTGGCGCGCAGTCAGACAAACCAATCAGAAAACTCCTCACCTGGCCCACAAAACTGTGACACGGCGCTCAACCACCACGACAAGGACACCAGGAGGCTCCTGCAGCGGGAGCACTCGATAGACGTAAGTCACATCCCCCACTGCTGCTGCGGGAAAGGTGGGAACACACCTCAACCCCTCCCCATCCCCCAGGCCCCCCCCCCCCGGGCTGAGTGAGGGACGAGATGGAAAATACAAAACCCGAGAAAGGCGTGCGCTTGCTGAGGAGGAATAGTTGTCCCGGAGAGACCAGGGAGCTGGTCCAGGCACTCCGGGAGGGAACAGCGTGTCCCATAAAATCCTGCTTTCACTAGCAAAGCCAAAACCTGTGCTGGTGCCAGGGATTTTCTCCCTGCCCCTGCTTTAACATCCCTGGGCAGGGCTGGGAGCGGAGCTGGGATTCCCAGGAGGCTGCTGGAGGGGCCGGTGCAGTGACAGCGATCCCACGGGCTGCGGTTTTGTTGTTGTTGTTTTGGGGTTTGGTTGGTTTTGGTTTGATTTTGGTTTCTTTGAGGTTTTTTTCCCCTCCTTTGGAGATTTCTGGACTTTTGGTCCTTTCAGTTCTTCTTATGCAGAAGATTAAATAGTCTCTGGTTCTTGTGGAATAAAAAGGTTTGCTACTTTGTGGAAATCACATCGAGAAGCAGGTTTTACCCCATGCCGTTTATTTTGCATTTATTGTTCACTTAAAATTCCTTCTTTTACTTTGATTTGGGTACATTTATCTCCCTCTCTGCACCTGGCAAATCCTTTAAGAGTTTGCTTGGAGCTCGAGAGCTTCATGTCAGTCCTCCTCTTTTTGTGTTGTGCTTTAGTGGGAGCCAGTCCTACTTTTCTGTAACATTTATTAACTTCAGCACTAAGAATATTTGGTATGTGCTTTGTGCGTGGAAGCCTGGGAAGCATCTGGTTTCCCTAGTTTTCCACAGCAGGCTGAGTCAGAAAGTGAAAGACAGTGACTCTTTGGCAGTTGATCCATGTGGTCATGGGCTGGTTTCATGTCACAGGCGGGATTCACATCTGCTATGCCGGGCCAGGGCTGGGGAGTGTTGGCAGCACAAGCAGAGCCAAGTATTATGTGGATACCCCTCTGCTCTGGCTCTGATTCCAGATCTATTCCAGGTCACCCAGCTGTACCCTGGGTCTTCCAGCTGGGTAATCAATCTGTAACTACCCCAGAGCACTTGGAAATTTCTCTTTCTGGTTATTTATGGAGTTTATATGGGAGGGTCCTCTCCTGACGGTGGCCCAGGCACCCTTATTCCCTTCTAAATATGGGGAATGAAAATTGCACTTGTAGGAGAAATAACTGAAGGTTGATTTTGGAGAGCTGAACAAGGGGTTAAATTGTTCCCCCCAACCCCTGTCCTGGGCAGCCTGGGAGCACCCTCTGGCTCTGAGGATAAGGCACAGCTTTCACCTTCTGTATGTGGTGCTTGGCATGGGCTTGGGGACAGTGAGTGCCATGCCGTGCCTCTTGCCACAAGGGCTCTGCCTTGATTTCCTCACCAGCAGAAAATTTTCCTGTGGTGGGAAAGTGCAGGTGCTGCAGGACAAACCTGCCTGGAGATGGAAATGCTGTTATGTGAGACCAGTCATCCCAGTGACCACTGGTTTGCAGGTGATCCCAAGAGGTGACACTGAAAAATCTGCCTTTTCAGGTGGGGGGACACTTGAGTTTGACATCACTTGTGTTGCTGTTTCAGTATTAACTGTTGGAACATGAGGGGTTGACTGGGAATTGGCATAGGGAAGTGTCCATGACCAGGAGGAAGGAGGAAGTGTGTGGGTTTTGTTAAAAAGAGACCTGGGAAATTGCCTGGTTAAACATAATGTTGTTCGGAAATGCCTGAGAGTGTATGTGCAGTGGGAGAGGACTTGGGATGTAGAAGGAGATGGCCCAGGGAGGAGAGACACCTGGGAGAGGGTGTAGGACTCTGGCTGAAGGGGAGGGCAGCACAGGGGTCCTGGAAAAGCTCCTGCTCCTCTCTGAGTTCAGGAGCTTCAGGCCATGGAAGACAAAGCAAATTGGCCATAGGCCATAGGTCAGTTTGTCAGTGAAAGTGGCCCAGTTCGATTGCATTGCAGTAACTAGATGGGGCAGAACTGACTTTCTTCTTCTATTTCAATCCCTGGAGGCCAAGAAAAAAATATATCCTCCACTTCTTCCTCGCTCAGATTGTTAGGATCTGGGATTAGCACCTAGAAAATGCCAGCTTGCAGTGTTGGCACATCAGATCATGCTGGTGGTGGAGTAGGGCTGTGCTCTGCCATGGGGCCCAAGAATGGGATGGGATGGGATCAGCAGACCACAGGAACAGTCACAAAAACCACTGCAGGAAGCCGATGGTCCCCTCTGTCTGAGGAAGCCCCAGGGCTGTTTTGTTGCAGGATGGAATGAGAACATGGAGCCCTCCAGAGCACCCCAGGTAGGTGCCAAGCTCTCCCTCAGCTACTCAGAGCTCTGAGGCCTCCAATGACAAATCCCTCTCATGTGTCAGCAGATTTCATGTTGTGCCAGCCAGCACAGGCATGGTGGCTGCACTCCCACAGGGTTGGCATTCCCCCAGGGTGTGCAGGCATCATCCCATACATGTCCATCCTAGCCCCTCTCCATCACCAGCTCCCAGAATTCTGAAGCAAATCCAGAGGAGGCCACAGAAATGCTCTGAGAGCTGGAGCTCCTCTGCTCTGGAGACAGACTGGGAGAGCTTGAGGTGTCCAGCCTGGAGAAGAGAAGGCTCCGAGGAGATGTTAGATCCTCTTCTAGTGTGTAAAGGGGCTCCAAGAAAGCCGCAGAGAGACTTGGGACAAGGGTCTGGAGTGACAGGCAGGGCAAGGGGGAATGGTTTCCCACTGCCAGAGGTCAGGTGGGTTGGGGTTAGGTGGCATAGTGGGAAGACATTCTTCCCTGTCAGAGTGGTGAGGCCCTGGCCCAGGTTGCCCAGAGGAGCTGTGGCTGCCATCCATCCCTGGCAGTGTCCAAGGCCAGGCTGAATGGGGCTTGGAGCAACCTGGTCTAGTGAAAAAAGTCCTTGCCCATGACAGGAGGTGGAAGAGGATGATCTTTAAGGTCCCTTCCCACCCAAACCATTCCATGATTCCATGAACTATAAACAGACAAACTCTCTGTAGTTCAAGTACAAGAATCTGCCCTCCTGTCTCTCCCTACTGAAGAAACATCGCAGACACAGGATAACATCTTCCAGATGTTCACAGGGCCAGTCCCACTGGAATTACCTCCCATTCCTTCCCTGCCCTCGTGCCTGTGCTTCTCTTCCCCCTGCAGCACAAGCAGAGCCAAGTATTATGTGGATACCCCTGCCCTGTTCACACATCTGCTTCTGGCTTGCAAAGGTTTCTCTTGATGCCTTAAATCAGGAATGCCAGGCACCATGTCTGTGATGTCTCTTCAGTAGGGAGGGACAGGGGGGCAGATTCCTGTCCTTGAACTACAGAGAGTTTGCCTGTTCATAGTTGCAGGGACATCTTCCTCTAGCCCAGGTTGCTCCAAGCCCCATCCAACCTGGCCTTGGACACTGCCAGGGACAGGGCAGCCACAGCTTCTCTGGGCAACCTGGGCCAAGGCCTCAGCACCCTAACAGGGAAGAATTTCTTCCCACTATCCCATCTAACCCCACCCTCTGGCAGTGGGAAGCCATTCCCCCTTGCCCTGCCTGTTGCTGCAGGCCCTTGTCCCAAGTCTCTCTCCAGCTCTCCTGGAGCCCCTTTAGGCACTAGAAGGGGACCTAAGATCTCCTTGGAGCCTTCTCTTCTCCAGGCTGGACACCCTCAGCTCTCCCAGTCTGTCTCCAGAGCAGAGGAGCTCCAGCTCTCAGAGCATTTCTGTGGCCTCCTCTGCACTTGCTTCAGAAGTTTCATGTCCTTCTTATGTCCTCCCTGCTGTTCTTCCATGCTCTTGATGGGAATCTCTCTTGTGGGACATTGTGTGGTAGCTGGTATGTGCAGGAATTCCTCCAAAGTGCAAAATAAGGTATTTTGAAGGGAAAGGTTGATTTTCTACCCATCTCGCTGTTCTTGCAGTCATTGCTGTTTCCTTGTATTGGCTCCAGGCACCTCCATTTCCACCTAACTATTGAGAGAAGTGGGTATATTTAGAAATATTGTTAACTACATAATAACAGATCTTTTTAGTGATGAAAAGGGCAAACTTAGGTAACTAGGAAGCAGATTATAAACAGCCCAAAATAGATGTGAGCTTTACCCCAACCTTTCCACACTGGGCAGCCAAATTCCCATCTTGGTGATGCAGTAATAAATTAATCTTAATTTTGTGTTGCTAATGAGTGGAAGTATAACCCAGCTCAAGGGGGGGGCTTGGGCCAGTGCCCCTCTCTGGATGTACTCAACAAGGTCTATGTGTCATGGGAGGTGGAATTAAATTAATATTCATGAGTAGATAAACCAAGAGGTAATTTCTATTAGCTCACGGCTCTTTACTGTCACAGGCAAAGACGTAATGAGAGAAATTCAGGTTAGAAACAGGCTGTGAAACTGATGCTGTGGTGTTAAACTGCCAGAGGGCAGGGTTAGATGGGATATTGGGAAGAAATTCTTCCCTGTGAGGGTGGTGAGACCCTGGCACAGGTTGCTCTTTGAAGCTCACCTGTAAGGGAAGGACATCTGGATGTCCCAATCCCATCAGAGTTCCCAGTCCTGCCTCCCAACAGGGCTTGTTTTGATTTGATATCATGCAGCTTCAAGCATGGATGGCTGGGAAGCGCAGAGAGGTTGCAGGAGGGAGCATTATCCTGCTTATGGAGGGGAGTCATTCCAGGGCCACAAACCCACTTTTTTAGGAAGATACTCATGTCGTGCGTGTCTCTTTCCATGGAAGCCCAGGCAACAGCTTTCTGGAGGAGAAGACTCTGAACAGGGGATGCTGGATGCCAGGGCAGTTTTGCACCGCCAGAGCCAGATGTGCACAGTGCAGATGGTCCCTGTATTTTTGTCTTGTGAAGGCTGAACCCCCTTCCCACAGGAGAAGCTGAGGTGGTTCAGTTATCTTCCAGCACCTTTTCGCTTCCTCTCGGATATCTCACTCCCCAAGTGCACTCCTCTGCAGGCAAGACCCCCTGCTGTTCCAGGTCCATGCATCCTTATCCCTGCAGGCTCCTGGGAAATGTCTCCATGTCCTCAAGCTCTCCTCATGGAGGCTGGACAGGCTCCTCATGGCCTGGTTTGGATGCAGAGAGAAAAGCAGCGACCTCAGAGGGTTTATTTAATCCAAATTCTGCATATCTGAAGGATGCCAGTGCCAGAGGACAGCAGGTCCTATTGCCATGAAGAAGGATTTCTTTTTACAAGACCTTGGGAAAGTCTTGTAAAGAGTCCTGCCTTCCTTTCTAAATCTCTCAGGCTTGGAACTTGCTGCTGGGTGATTTTCAATCCAGTCACTTGATTTCCCTCCATGGAAAGTGGAGATCTTCAGCAGTGAGCCCTTCTTCAACATCACAGGCAAACAAGCCAGGATTTAAATTTCTTATTAATGCTCGAAGCTTGTCATCTTTCCATGAAAATATCTGGAGGAAAAACAAGCTCTACATTTAACTTGCTGGTTCAAACTCGAAGGAATTTGCAAACAAGGGTATAGCAGGGCTTATATAATTCCTTGAGCATCTTCCCAATTTGTCCCTAACACGCGTGCTGAAACTCTGCTCTTCTGTTTATCAGCCGGTTCTGTTGACTGCCAAGACCATTCCTCCTCCCTTCCAAGGGTCTTCGCTAATTCCCAGCTCTTGCCTTTCTTTTAGCCATGTCTTGACCTGGTTCCTTTTCCCTCATCAGAGAATCTTCATGATTGGAAAAGACCACTAAGATCATCAAGCCCAAAGAATCACAGAATCCCAGACTGGTTTGGGTGGGAAGGGAAGTTGAAGCCCGTGCTATTCCACCCCCTGCCATGAGAAGGGACACCTTCCACTACCCCAGGTTGCTCCAAGCCCCATCCAATCTGGCCTTGGACACTTCCAGGAATGGAAGAGCCACAGCTCTGAGCAACCTGTACCAGGGCCTCATCACTCTCACAGGAGAGAATGGACCAGAATATATTGCTCTGAACAGCTTCTGGCCTCCAAAAGAGGTGAAAGGGGTGGGTGACACTGAGACATCCATCCAGAGGCTTCTCCAGTGGCTTCCAGCCCGTGGAATGGGCAAAGCTGTGTGTCCTTCCACCAGCACACAGAGGGGAATAGAGCTGGCAGCTTCCTGGGCTTTGCATTCCTCCATGGATGATAGCCAGGGATATCCAAACAAGTCACACATTTGGAAAGAAACCAGAGGTATTGAGCCATTCCTATTTGGTCCTTAAAGGAGGCCACAGATGGTCCCTCCAGCTGCACAAATCACTCTCCAACTCCCTGACAGGAGGGAGCAGCCAGGTTGGGGTCAGGCTCTGCTCCTAGGGAACAAGGGACAGGACAAGAGGAAACAGCCTTAAGCTGCAGCAGGGGAGGTTCGGGTTGGACATCAGGAGGAATTTCTCCATGGAAAGGGTGGTCATATATTGAACAGGACTGCCCAGGGCAGTGGTGGTGTCCCCTTTCCTGAAGGTGTCCCAGGAATGCCTGGATGTGGCACTCAGTGCTCTGGGCTGGGTTACAAAGTGGGGAGATTGGTCACAGATTGGACTAGATGATCTCAGAGGTCTTTTCCAACCAAATTGATTCTGTAATTCTGTGAAGTTCAGGAGATGCCTTTTATTTGTCACCTTTCATTGTTCAGAAATGAAAACTGTTGTCTGTGCTCTGGTGTTTCATTCTGAGTTTCTGAAAAAGTCCCAACCCTGTCACAAGAGGGACGACCAGCAGAAGCAGGAGCTGTTACTTGCAGCAGATGATAAAACAACCCTCCAAGGTGAACATAGAAGGAAGAACAATCCTGTGACAGCTCCCAGAAGGATCTGCAGTGTGGAGAACAGCTGAAAAAAGTGAAGCGAGAACACAGGCACCTTTGAGCTGCATTCCTAAAAAAATGGTGTGAGAAAGACCTTCACAGCTGGATTGGTGTTTTTGTAATGCCCTTGGGGGCAGAAGCTTTGCTTTCCTTGTTTTTCCTTTTGTGACCAGGGCAAATGGCAGCACAAAGCGTTCCCAGTGATGCAGAGGTCACACCAAAGGCATACACAAGTCTGAGAGATCCACGGTCCATCTAAGGGCACAAGCAGGGAAAAAAACATAGATTTCTAGTCAATTGGAAAAAAAAGAGTGAAAATCTGAGTTCTGTATTTACATAAAGCACAACTGGGATGCAGATAAATCCATGGAAATGTTTGGAGTGTTTAGCTTAAATGGGCTGAGCTGAGCTGCCCAGGAGGTTTAATACGTGTTTATGTTGAGCTGATAAATAGACATGGAGAAAGAGAAGAGCTGGGTTCATTTTGCGTCCCTCTCTTTCACAGCACTATGACATCACTTGTATGCTAAAACCATCTCAGTGACTCAGCTTCCAGCAGGACGCTGGGATTAACTGGTCATATTGCTCCATCCCACCCTTTGCTGTGTGGGAATTGTGGCAGGATGGAGTAAGAGGATCTCAGTGTCAGGGTGCATGTTTTGAAGTCAAGGTGTGGCTGGCAGGATGGCACGGGACAGACACACCGTGGCAGGTCAAGAATCCTGCTCTGTCCTTTCCTCTGCCCAGAATGTGGAGCAAACAGGGATGAAAACAGAAAGGAATTGGAGCTGTGGAAACAAAAGCCTGTCCCAGCCATAGTGTGGCAGCAGGTCCAGGGCAGTGCCCAATGCCCTGTGCTGGGCACTGGTGGGGTCGCACCTTCAATCCCAGGAACAGTTTTGGGCTGCTCAGGACAAGAAAGTCATTGAGGGGCTGGAGCATGTTCGGAGAAGGGAACAGAGCTGGGGAAGGGTCTGGAGCCCCAGGAGTGGATGAGGGAGCTGGAGGGTCTCAGCCTGGAGAAAAGGAGACTCAGGGGGGACCTTCTGGCTCTGCACAACTCCCTGACAGGAGGGTGCAGCCAGGTGGGGGTCAGGCTCTGCTCTCAGGGAACAAGCGACAGGACAAGAGGAAATGGCCTCAAGCTGTGCCAGGGGAGGTTCACTTTGGATATGGGGGAAAATTCCTGCATGGAAAGTATTGTAAAGCACTGGCATAGGCTGTCCAGGGCAGAAGTGGAGTCACCATCCCTGGAGGGATTTAAGAGCTGTGTGGATGTGGCTCTTGTGGACATGGGTTAGTGGTGACCATGGTAGTGCTGGGGAAATGGTTGGACTTGATGATCTTAGAGGGCTTTTCCAACCATAGTAATTCCACAATTCTGCGATTTCCTGAAGCACAACTGGAGAGGCGCCAGCCCAGGTCACAGAGGTGTCCTGTGCAGCCCCTTGACCATGTGTTGAGCAGCCCAGGACTTATACACAGTATCTGGGTCAGAATTTATGCTGCATGCTGCTGAGGGCTCCAAGGGCTCCCTCCACCTGACAGGTGCACCACGGCGTATGTTGGACATGGCTGGCACAGGAATGAGCACCTGCACAGCCATGGCAACCTCTGCCAAGGAGAGTGATTTGCCATTTGCTTCCCTACAAGGAATTCCTCAGTTCCTAAGAGCCAGAGATGGTGACTCCTGGCATGCCCAGCTCTATCCCACTAAGTGCTCTGTCCTGGGATGCAGCTCCCATGTGGTGCCAGAGCCTGAGGAGCTGGTGCTCCTGTTTCCCACAGACTATTTAAGGCAATGACCAGCAAACCAATGACCAGCAAAACTGGTCTGATTTTCCAGGTAGGCACCTGGAGCTTGGCTCATCTCACCTGCTTCAAGGACCTGGAATCATCTTCCAAAACCAGGTGCCCACTGCCAAGGGGTGTCCGTGATGGTCCCATGGGCTGCTGGATGGGATCCATTGGATACCTGCACCAGCAAGGGGCCTGGAGATGTGTCCATGTGTTTCCAGGAGGCTGGGAGCAGTGTCCTGCTTCTTGAACATCCAGCCCTTATGACACAGAGGATAGAGATAGGATTAAGACTTGCTAGGGCGGAATTGCAGTTCTCCTGTTCCTAAAAATCCAATGAATGCTTTTTGTGGGCTTCCCACAAAGCGCACTGGGCAGAAATCCAGCCCAGAGGTGTTTGTAGTGTGAATCGCTGGCATTCCCTGCCCTTTTCAATCCCTGATGAAGAGGAGACAACTAGGGAGAAGGTCTCATATTGGGAATATCCAGTTCAGCCATGGCAGTACCAGGAGAAGGGCTGGGAATATGGCAAATGGAAGAGAAAAACCTGGACTTCTAAAACCTGATTTTGTTAGAGGAGCAAAAGTTTCCATTTGCAGAGTATCCAGTGGCTTTACAGCTTTCTGGAAAATGGCTCTGTGTGTCCATGGAACGGCTGGAGCGCTTCTGTTAAAGGAAACCAAGTTGAAACATTTATCAGCCTTAGTTCAAGCAAAAAAAAGCAAAATCAAGGCCAGAAGCTGCCCAGTCTCTGGAGAGCAGCTCTGTGTCTCAGAAAGGGGACTTTTTAAAAACATTGGGCTGAGACATGCAAAGACACAGTGATATTTGGGGTCAGAGAGGTCTGGGCAGAAGGGAAGGGGAAAAGCTGAGTTCCTCATTAAAATGACAGGATAATATGTGAGGCAGGACAGGGCAGGGAATTGCTTCCATCTCCCTGGGCTTTAGCACACAGAGCATGGCCAGGGGTCATGTGTGTCCCAGTGCTGGAAGCTGAGGTCCTTTCAACCTTCCTTCATGCCAAAAGAGTCCAAACATGCCAAGAGAAACTCTTTGCTGCCTAATCTTCTCAAGGAGTCCTGGGGATGTGAGCAGGGTCTCCCACAAAGCTTTACATCATATTTGCTGTCAGCTGAGGAGCAGGAGGGTTGCCTGGGGTGTCCCAGGGTCAGCAGAAGTCTCATGGTCCTGCTTCCTCTGCAGGTCTCTGGCAATCCAGGTTCAGCAGCTCTCAGGACTCAGCCAAGGACACAGCATTCTTTCCAGGAATGTCCTTGGCTCTGAGTTGTCCCTAGGTTACTCAAAACTGACTGAGGAATGGAGGAAAAGAGCTTGGGCAGCTTGGTGTGGTTTGGCTTGACTCAAGCAACTTTCTTCAGGAGCAGGTACCCAAATACCAGGAACATCAAACAACCTGCAACCCCCCTGCCTTTGTCCTTGGCCACCTTGATGGCTACTCCGTGCAGTGAGACAGTCTCGGAGGACATCCCTGTCCCCAGGGAGCTCTCACACGGCTCATGCTCAGCCTTCTCAGCCCCAGGGTCACACGGAGGGGTGGAGGGATGCTGGTCCCTCACTCATGGTGATGCCTTGTAGAGGCTGACCTGGAAAAGAGGCTAGACAGAGTGAAAGGATAAAGGGTAGGCATTTATTCAAAGGCCTTTAGAGGGTACACCTTGGGCAGTGCAGGAGTCTCGCAGAGACTACACCCAAGATGGACGACAGTCACATGTTTTTGGGACAGATATAAGTTTTGTCCATTTGCATATCAGAGGTTAATTGTCCAATTATAGCCTCAGGCAGTGGAGTCCCATTAGTTTGCTCCNCAACTCACTTTTGTTTCTGTTTCTCGAGGCCTGAGACAGTGAGGTGTCCTTGATTCTCAGGCCTGGAGAGGAATTGTTGTATCTGACAAAAATGGGAAAAGCAGTTGCTAACACTCTATATGGAGGTTAGAGTTATACACTAAAGAATTGTAGGATTACAAATATATGAAAATATAAAAGCTAAAATCCTAAGGCATCAATGGGCTCTGGCTGGGATTTGGGATAGCTGTGTGGGACAGAGGGAACATGAGAGTCCTCAGAGTCTGGCAGGTAGGGAGGTGTCTCCAGAGGGTGATGCCCAAAGTTAGAGCTGTGGATTCAATCCCAGAGTCTTGTGGTGGCTCTGGAGACTTTATAGGGCTTGATAGCATGTGTAGGACAGACTGAAACCCCCCCAGGCAGTGAAAGCAGATTGGCTTGTTAGTCATGGATCCATAATTATCCCTAAACCTGCTCCTTCAAGTAACTCAACCCAGCTTCCTTCCCTCACCAGTCTGGTCTGGGACCCCCACAGCTGACCATGACATTTTGGTGAATTGTCTCTCTGTGTCTCAGAGGTCTCCCCTCATCCCTGGGCTTCCCCACTTCCCCATTTTTCCACCTCCAAAAGCCACTCAGGATTTGTGTGGGACCAATGGAGTTGTGCTGGTGTTGTCTAAGCCATGCCCTGCCAAGAGATGAACTGGAAAATGTCCCATAGGCTGCAGGAGGAATTTATTATACCAGCAGAGGCTGGGAGAGAGGAACGACCCCTTGGCCTGGGCATTATTCCCAAGTCTGCAGCTCTAGAGGGGTTCCAGTTGCTTTGCAAGGAGCATGTTTCTTGGGTACAGTCTTTGTGGGTGGCCAAATCCACATGCCAGACAGCCAGCATGGCCCTGCCAGGGGAGTTGCTGGACAGGAGGGAGGCAGTGGGTCCCCAGAGAAGTGTCGTGGTGGGCTCTGGTGCATGTGCAGAAACCACTATCAACCACCTTGGAGCTGACCCAGGATTTCCCAGCAGTATGGGTGATTGGGATGGACCCAATCCTGGCTCAGGCTTCCCCTGTCGTGCTCCCGAGGTTCTCATATCATCACGGGGTGATGTCTCACACTCAGCTTCCAGAGGCCCCTGCAGGTGACATTAGAGACTGAGCCAGTGTTGTGGCTGCAGGTTGAGTTCACTGTTCCTGGAGCCACTTTCACAGGAATTGCAAGTGCAAGTTTGGCCTGAGATCTTTTGCTGACACGTCCCTTTCCTCATGGGGCCCAGTATGACTCATGTACCCAGCAGTCACCCGCACAGAGCAGCCTCCTGGACTCTTGAATCATGGAATGGTTTGGGTGGGAAGGGACCTTAAAGATCATCCTCTTCCACCCCCTGCCATCGGCAGGGACACCGTCCACTATCCCAGGTTGCTCCAAGCCCCGTCCAGCCTGGCCTTGGACACTGCCAGGGATGGATGGCAGCCACAGCTTCTCTGGGCACCCTGTGCCAGGGCCTCACTACCCTCACAGGGAAGAATTTCTTCCCAATATCCCACCTAACTCTAACCCACCTGCCCTCTGGCAGTGGAAAGTCATTTGCCCTTGTCCGTTTCTCCAGGCCTTTGTCCCAAGTCCCTCTCCAGCCCTCCTGGAGCCCCTTTAGGCACTAGAAGGGGCTCTAAGGTCTCCTCAGAGCCTTCACTCCTCCAGGCTGGACACCTCCAGCTCTCCCAGTCTGTCTTCAGAGCAGAGGGGCTCCAGCCCTCAGAGCATCTCTGTGGCTTCCTCTAGACTCACTCCAGAAGCTCCATGCCCTTCTGATCTTGAGGACCTGGCTTCCTCCTTTCAGCCAAGCCCTCCTTGAACCTCAATGGGGTATTCTTCCCTGGAGCTAGCACGGAGCTGCTCATTCCTCCAAGATTCCATCCTCACATCTTGTTGTTTGGCTGAGCCAAGCACATCCTGCTGTGGTGGGACCATGAGGGACTTCTCCCAAGGCATACCTCTGAAAATAACTGCAGGCTGGGAAAAGCTGGCCCCTTCCAAGGACTAAACTTCTGCAAACGTATTTCCATATGTCCCCTCTGCCAGGGACTGATGT
This sequence comes from Callaeas wilsoni, assembly GCA_013398955.1. Lineage (NCBI taxonomy): Eukaryota > Metazoa > Chordata > Aves > Passeriformes > Callaeidae > Callaeas > Callaeas wilsoni. The sequence goes on along the minus strand of VWPU01000391.1, from coordinate 17,253 downwards.
AACAGCAGCTGCTGGGCCACCAAGTTCTCCTTCCCTCATCTTGGGTACAGGATTTGTGAATCCCTGGGTAACACCTCTCCTCTCCTCTCCTCTCCTCTCCTCTCCTCTCCTCTCCTCTCCTCTCCTC